>JAJMCJ010000011.1:0-87320 GCA_030572875.1 Wickerhamomyces kurtzmanii | reverse complement strand
CCGGTGTAAAATTAGATTACTATTTAAGTGAGTTACAATAAGCCAAAATTGAAGGTCATGGAACTGGAATCGGCATCGGATATCAATTTTGTTTTAACTAGATTTTCGTTGTTATTAATAATATATGCTATTGCATCATCGAATTACCCAAACTCGAATTTACCATTATCTGTGTTTGTAATGGGACTACTTTCTACTCTATACAAAACCAAAAGCTTATCATGGGTTGTTCAAAAGTTTATTAAAGTTGATCTGTTGAATGAGAGACAGCAACTGGTGGACTCAGTTACTGCTTTCACCTCGTATACAAGCAAAACCAAAAACTGGAACAACAGAAAAATCAGAAATTACAAAAAATTGTCCTATGAGCATCAGGAGTTGAGTCAGAAAATTGGTTACCTGGATCATATCAAGAAAGTCGAAACAGCTGTTGAAAAAAATGGAGTGCTGTTGAATACAATTGCAGAAACAGCTATCAAGGAATTTGGAATCTCGTCAGCAGAACTGAGAGCTGGTTTACCCAAGGACAATTATAGAGTCATTGAATCGCTGTGTCATTATTCTAGAGACTGGTGTGAACTTGGTGAAATTGAGCTGAAACCAATGCTAGACTATATCACTAAGAACCTGAACGACAACATCTCAATGGAACAGAGATCCAAAACATTGGTTTTGGTGCCTGGTTCAGGCTTGGGCAGAATAGCACATGAATTGGCAATAATGAATCCAGAATTTAAATCTGTTCAGGCTATTGAATTTTCATGGTTGATGTTTCTATGTAATAAATTCATATATTCAGAAAACAAGTTGGAATCACAATCGTATGAGCTTTATCCCTATATCCACTCATATTCACATCACACATCGGTCGATAATCAACTGAGATCAACAGTGTTGAAAAGAATACCCGAAAAACCGAATAATTTAACGTTGAACTATGGTGATTTCCGTAAGTTCAAATATCAGAATAAAGACGATTTCGACAACATTGTCGTCGTTAGTGCTTATTTCCTAGACACAGCGGAAAACGTTTTTCAGTATATCGATTCGATCGAAAATTTGATTGGTAACAAAAGGGGAATCTGGATTAATGTTGGTCCTTTGAAATATGGAACTGCTCCAAAGGTTGAATTCACTCTAGAAGAATTGAGAAAACTAAGAAAGCTCAAAGGTTGGAAAGATCTAAACGAACCGAAACCATACGGTGGACAGCTAGCTGGTTATTTAACTGACACAAAAGGGCTGTGGCAGGGATTTTATGGTTTAGGCATGTGGACATCATCATTTACTAAAGAAAGTATTAACAAATCAAAATAGTACAGTTAATAAAATAAAACAAAATGCATTTTTCATCATATTAGTATATATATAAATGAAGCTTTTAATGTACATAATTTAGAAAGAATTAATGTAATATGGAGGTCTATTTTGATATTTCAGTTCCTTTGTTGATCTGGATTTTTTTATCTTGACCACCACTAATAATACCAGATTTGTCCCAAACAACGCTGAAAACTTTATCCTGTCCTTTTGGTGGATTTGATTCTCTAGAAATAGTGTACATCGATTTTTGAGAACGTATATCCCAGACTTTTAAAGTACCATCATGAGAACCACTTACTAACATATAATCGTTATCAGGACTTGAATCTAATGAAACAACAAAATTCGAATGCCCGTTTAATTGAGATTGAGTGGTTGTGTTTGAAGCTCTTGGATCGTGTAATGTAATGTGTCTTGCTGACGACCCACAAGCAATTAAATTCAATTTTGACAATGCAGTTATAGATAATAGTGAAAACCCTGTTGTTCTCGTATCAACACAACGTGACGTAACCAGATCCCATGTTTTTATTGTGTGATCCTGAGAAACAGAATAGCCGACTGTTGCATCATTTGGTGCAAATATTGAATCTTCAACAGGCTGGTTGTGTCCTTCTAAAAATGCCAACGGAGCTCTACGACGAATTGACGAATCTGCTAATGCTAACTTTCTTCTCTTTTTAGCTGCCGTTGATGTGATATTGTTATTAGGATCTTCTAAAGGATCAATTATTGTCATTTCTTTGTAATTTGTGGACCAAAAACCGATTGAGTTATCATAGCCGGCAGATAAAATTCTATCACCACGAGTAGCCAATGAAACCACAGCAGCTTTATGGCCTTCTAAAATGGCCAGAGTCTTACCATCCTCTGGTTCGTCATCCTCGTCAATGTTCATATTATCTTGGTTGTTATCCGAGGAGGTTTTCCATAAACGAATTTGTCTATCGTTACCGGCCGATACTATTCTTGTTGGAGAGATAAATCTAACTGCTCTGATTGGAGCAGAATGTCCAACATACTGTTTTTCAACTTGCCCAGATAAGTTCCAAGTTCTCACAACACCATCGTACGATCCCGATAATATTTTATTGTACGAAACATCAAGAGACGAAACCCAATCTTCGTTATTGAAAGAGGATAAAAAAGAGGGCGGTAAAACACTTCTTGTGTATTCCAGCGATAGAAAAGCTTCACTAGATAGCGCATTTGCGGTAAGATATTCCTCAATAGACGTACGCAGCAGTGTACCGTCCACCAGAAAATCAAATGGAACAACTTTCTCGTTCTCTAATAAATGGTTTACAATCTCTGACAAACCGTATCTCTTCAACGAAATCGGAACATACAAAGGATTGTCAACAACGTGAAGCGACTCATCCTCATCACGAGTAAAAAACCGGATTTTAATTTGCGATTTATCGTTACTCATTTTGCAAATCTATTATCTATAGAGATTTTACCTTACATATCTGTTTTTGTGTTACTGAAAAATTTATATTTATTTATTTTAAAAAACTTTCAGCTCATCGCTCAAAACACAGTTACCCGGTATAATGTTTTTTAGACGTTAGAAGCCCATGGTATATTTAATTTCGACCCCCCTCGGATATCGTTTAGTGACATCTTGAAATCTGATTTTTTGTAAAGCGTCAAACGAAATTTACTAATCATCAGATCACTTTTGTTTGTTTCATATTATAGAGCGTTGCTTTCTGCATTATTGTATGTCATCCTTTCTTTAAACTATTTCAAACTCCAATCCTCAGCTTTTTCTGAATCAAAATCGTTATCAGATTTAAATTTATAAAAAAAAATGACATTAAACGCTCCGTTTGTTGTCTCTGCACCAGGAAAAGTTATTATTTTTGGTGAACACGCCGCTGTATACAATAAAGTAAGTAGCCTACCAGTTGAGAATTTATGTGATTTGATGGAACTAATATTTCTAGCCTGCGATTGCAGCGGCTGTTTCGCTGAGAACTTATTTGTTGGTGTCGCCAAGTGATGACAAAGACGAGATTGTGTTAGACTTCTCTGACATTGGGTTTTCTCACAGGTGGAAACGCTCTGATTTTCCTTGGAGTTCTGTTGAGAAATACCAAACAGACAAACCGTTGCCAACTGATGAATTAATTCCTGAGCTTGTTTCTGAGCTATCGAAAATGTTAACCGATCTGGAAACAACAATCCACTACGCTGCCGCATATGCTTTTGTCTATCTCTATGTGAACTTGTGCAACAAAAATATCGAAGGTCTGAAGTTTTCAGTAAGATCGACTCTACCAGTTGGTGCTGGCTTGGGATCGTCTGCTTCAATAGCCGTCTGTCTAGCTGCAGCTTTATCATTATTGGGTAACCATATCAAATATGCTTCGTTGCAGAAGAACGATCTTGCTTCAGAAAACCCAGACTCATCGTTCATTGATTCATGGGCTTTTATGGGTGAAAAATGTATGCATGGTAATCCGTCAGGTATTGATAACACTGTTGCTTGTCACGGTGGTGCTGTTATGTTTCAAAGAATGCACAGTTCAGTTCCAAGCGTCAGAACAACAATGAGAAATTTCCCATCGCTAAAACTACTATTAACAAATACGAAACAATCAAGAAGAACTGCTGACTTAGTTGCAAATGTTTCAAGACTAACAAATGAATTTCCTAAAACAACTTTAAGTATATTAGATGCAATTGAAAACTTGACGAGAGAAGGTTACAACATCATGGTGAGACCATTTTTCAACGAAAGTGCAAGAGACAGATTGAGAGAATTATTTCGTATCAACCACGGTTTGTTGGTTGCATTAGGTGTCAGTCATCCCTCGTTAGAAAAAGTAAAACTAATTGGTGATGAACTGGAAATTGGTGAAACCAAACTAACAGGTGCTGGTGGTGGTGGTTGCGCAATTACATTATTGAATGACAAATTTGACGAAAATGATTTAAAAAAACTAAACGACAGACTTGACGAATATGGGTTTGAAACATTTGAAGCCACTTTGGGAGGTAAAGGTGTTGGATTGTTATTGCCTACAACGGATTTGAAATTCACAACTGAAGAATTTAAGAACTTCAAGAATCGTGCCGAGATTGAAGATGCAATTGGTATTTCCTCAGACGATTGGAAATACTGGTAGCCAAAATACTCATATTGTAATCAGTTTGTTTCGTGTATCATATTGCTAAACTAAGAATCGTTTGTTGAATTGAGAGTCAGCTACGGTTCCCCAGTTGCTTGCGAATTCTGTGTTGGAATTTTTCGTGTCTAAAAAGGTTTTATTTATTGTGTCTCTTTTTTTCCTTCTAAATAGTAGTTTGTTTTTGTGATAGAAGTGTGTGCTCCTTTAATAGATCATGAATGAGTTCGAATTATAATCTGGAGCATAAATGACTAAATTGCGATTACGACTAAAAACGTTTCTTCTATGAACATGTTGCATTAACTATCAATGAATAACTCTAAAGTGGTAAGTTATCAGATGAAATGATACAAAAAACTTATTTAAATTACAAACTGAAACTGAAAATTAGGGAAGAAAAAGCTAAATTCCTCTGTTGAAATAAACCATATCAATTTCATTACCAAACTTATCCTTTTTACCAGAAAACTCAGATTCTAATCTATGAACATGGATACCTTGATATTGGGGGAAAATTGCCAAAGCAAAAGGTAAAGCAACAATAGCAGTTGTGAAAATCAACCCTAAGTTTGCTACAGTCTGTATACCTAAACCTTTGCCCTTCAACAAACCTTGTTGTAGTTTTACTAACAATAATGGAGGAATAACCATAATTGGAGTTGCGTTAATAACCCTTGAAGCAGCAGTTTCACCAACAGCATAAGTAGCAGCAGTTCTGGAGACACCTATTTTATCTCCGTTCTTATCAAATATACTAATACCTTTTCTAATTTCCTCACCTCTCATTAGAAAAACATTAACAATACCAGCTGAAACAACGGCAGCAAATGGAACAAGTCTACCTAAGATCAGCTTCGTGTTTGGAGAAACCGATTTTAGTCTTGGGACAATAGAGTTAAGACCTAGTGCAACTGAACATGAGGCTGTAACTGCGATTGTGTAATTTGTAATTAATTGTTGAGTACTCATTGGATGCGATTTATTTGCGTTAGCAGTGTTAACAGCAACATTCAGTGACTGGTTTGCCACTTGCCAGAACAAAGTTCCTACAGTGCCCAAATTCGGTGTCAGCATACCAGCAGTAACAATAAGATTGGAGAAAACATTACATGACATTCTGAAAGGCAGTAGTACAACTTCACCAGTATCTGGATGAACCGTGGAATCTAAAAGTTTTTTACTTCTCCAGAGCTCCGTTGTCATCTCTTTGATATTCCCTGTTTTGTATTCGCTGATGAGCTCTTTTGCTTTGGCCAAGTCTTTTTCACTGTTTAGTAACATGGTTGGATCTACTAATTCAGCACAGTGACGAACTCGACCCCAATATGTCGAGAGATCAAATCTAGAATCAGGAAGAGCTATAGGACCAGGGACTGAGGAAGCCATGTTTGAGTTTTCTGTTCTTGTCTTTTACCTCTTTTACAGGTGTATGGTTCAACAGTGTTTCAATATGTTTTAGGTGAAAAATTCTGACTAGATGAATCACCATTTTTTTTTTCATTCTCGGGGAATAAGAAATGTAAGGGCCACGCCGATGTGAAACATTTCTCCGATAACATATTATAAATATACTAAAGATCTCGATAGTTTAAGAACTGAACATGATAATCAAGGGCATCGGGACAGACCTAGTGAAAATGCAGAGATTCCTGAGGGTGATAGAGACAAATGGATTACAGAGTGGATATGTTGGGAGATTCTCCAAGAGAGTACTACACACCGAGAAAGAGTTACCATTGTTTAAGAAGTATATTCTGGATGAAGATCTCGACAAATGTGTAAGGATGCTGTCCGGCAGGTACGTTTCTGATGATTTATATAAGCAGTGTGAGCGAAAATTTTAACAGTTCAAGTTGGGCATCAAAAGAAGCAGTTTTTAAAACTTTAGATTTAGCAGATCAGAAACAATTTCAATTCAAAGACTGGTATAAGTATAATGATAAATCAGGTAAACCAAATATATCAAATGAAAGATACAAGAGAGAAAATTCGAATGAAAGCTTTATGCTGTCCATATCCCATGACGATGATCTGCTGATCGCTATGGTTTTACGAATCTCTGCTTTTCCATCAAAATAGTAATTTTATAATTATAATAATGTCAAAAACAACAATCAAAGGGTACGAAAATCAAATATACAAAGTTATACAAAAAAAAAAGTTCTGAACTTTAACAAAAGAATGATCCGTTCTATTCAAATAATAATAGCTAAATATCTATTCCCATTCAACAGTAGCTGGTGGTTTTGAAGTAATATCATAAGTAACACGAGCAACACCATCAACTTCATTGACGATTCTTGAGGAAACTTTTTTAAGGAAGGCTGGTTCGAAACAATACCAATCAGCAGTCATGAAATCGGTAGTTTCAATAGCTCTCAAGGCAATAACCTGGTCATATGTACGTTGATCACCCATAACACCAACAGATTTGACTGGTAATAAGCAAGCAAAAGCCTGTGAAATTTCGTTATATAAACCGGCTTTTTTGATTTCCTCAATGTAAATATGATCAGCTTTACGTGCAATGGCAACCTGAGCTGGTGTAACTTCACCTAAAACTCTGATAGCAATACCTGGACCAGGGAATGGATGTCTCCAAACTAGGTCATGAGGGATTCCTAATAATTCACCTAAATGGCGGACCTCATCTTTGAATAATTCTCTTAATGGTTCAATTAATTTCAATTTCATGTTTTCCAATAAACCACCAACATTATGGTGAGTTTTTATAGTTTGTGATGGTCCTTTAAATGAAATCGATTCAATAACATCTGGATATAAAGTACCTTGTAATAAAAATTCGATTTCATCACCATGTTTTGGCTTGATATCAGCAGCAACTCTTTCAAATACGTGAATGAAAGTGTTACCAATGATTTTTCTTTTCTGTTCTGGATCAGTAATACCTTTCAATTTTGATAAAAATTCTTCTGAAGCATCAACAACGGTTAAGCTGATTCCCAAACCTTTCGTTAAAGTTTCTTTAACAGTTTTTGCTTCATTCAATCTTAAAACACCATTATCAACCATAATAGCATGGAAACGGTCACCAATAGCTTCAGTCATCAATTTAGCAGCGACAGTTGAGTCAACACCTCCAGAAACTGCACCAATAACTTCAGCGGTTGGGCCAACTAAGGTACGAATTCTATTAATCTCTGTATCAATGAAGTTTTCCATTGTCCAATTTTGAGTTGCTTTACAAATAGTGACAGCAAAATTTTTCAGTAATGTTTTACCTTTTTCAGAATGAGTGACTTCTGGGTGAAATTGAATACCATATATTGGTTTTGTCTCATGAGCAATAGCACAAAATGGAGAGTTTTCGGAAGTTGCCACTGTTTTAAAACCAGTTGGTAACCCATTTAACTTATCTCCATGTGACATCCAAACTGTTGAATGATCAACATCTGCAAATAGTGGACATGAAGAATCTTCAACGTTCAAAGTAGCAGGACCATATTCACGTTTTTCACCACGAGCAACTCCTTTACCGTTGATCCAAGCTAATTCTTGCATACCATAACATATACCCAAAATTGGAACACCTAAATCAAACACAGCATGATCCACATGTGGAGCATCTTCAGCATAAACAGAGTATGGACCACCAGATAAAATAACACCTGCTGGTTTCCATGTCAATTCTGAAATCTTTTGAGTACATGGCAGCATTTCAGCGTAAACATTGAACTCTCTTAAACGACGTGTGATTAAATGAGAATATTGGGAACCAAAATCAAGGACTAAAATGGTGTCGAAGACACTAGAGACCTGTAATATTCTGTTAGTATATATAATTCAAACCGTTCAAAGAGGAAGCACTTAAATCTCCCGTTTTCAAAGATTAAAAAAAGTACACATACCGCTTCAACGTTTTTAGACATTTTTATATAAAATAGACAAGTTTTATAGAGATATTAATTTGCCAGATATCCAACTATAAAACATAAATTTCTAAAATAATTTTTTAAAAAAAAAAAATTTATTAATTAGATTACCCTATGAAGTGAATTTGGTTATAACAGTTTCCGTTCAGCTCAGATTTTGACCAAAATTAAACGCAATTTTATCTGAAAAAAGACATTTCCGATATACAGATAACTTAACAATATATCTGTTTTTTGATTATCTCTTTACGGTTTTTTTCACCTTTTTTGATGAGTTTTAGACGCGATACGAGTCATCCACAAGGCATTTTTCAACTTTCATTTTTATATTTGTCATTCACGTGACTATATAGTTGAATTCCGAGGATCATTTTTAATATTCTATTGAATAGGCTCGATACGGTAATTTATCTATCTTAGTTAAATATTCATTCAAAGTAATGATCAGTGAAGATTCCACTTCTGAGCTTCTAAGTCTAAGGAAATAAAGATGGTAAGTCTTCGAATTAAGCTCTGAAAACACAAAATTCTAATTGACGTACAGGAAAATTACAGCTGGGATGATATTGAACCATTACCATTAGACGAACCAGGTGTTGAGTTATCACAAATATTATATAGTGATGAATACCGTAAAACCATGGGATATTTGAAATCCCTGCTCTCCATAAATGAGTATTCTGAAAGGGCATTGTATATGACAGAAGCAGCGATATTATTGAATGCAGCGCATTATACAGTTTGGCAGTATAGGTATAATATAATCATAAATTTACACAAAGATATCGAGCAAGAGCTGGATTGGGGCGAAAATATTGTGTTGGATAATCCTAAAAATTATCAGACGTGGCATTATAGAGAGTTATTAATCAAATTCAACTCAAAGAAATCAAATCCAACAAGGGAATTTCCTCTGATAGAAACGATGATCGAAGATGACTCTAAGAATTATCATGTTTGGTCGTACAGAAAATGGTTGGTTGAATATTTCAGCTTTTACTTGAATGAGTTACCGTTTGTTGAGAATCTGATCAACAAGGATGTTTATAATAACTCTGCTTGGAGTCATAGATTTTTCACAATTATGAAAATGTATAGTGAGTTAACAGACGAGGTAATTGAACAAGAGATTTCATACACCAAGGGAAAGATCGAAATAGCACCCCAAAATGCTAGTTCCTGGAATTACTTGATTGGATTTTATGATTATTTGCACAGGGATTATAGTGATTTAGAAGATTTTGCAACCCACTATGTTGGATCGTTGTTTGAAGACGACGAGGATGATGAAATTGAACCAGTTGTAACTTCAACTTATGCTTTAGAACTTTTGTCGAAAATATACTTGAAGTCAAAACCGGAACGGGCTGTCAAAGGGTTTGAACTCTTGGCCTCAAAATATGATCCAGTGAGGGAGAGCTATTGGAGTTTTCAAAAGCAAAATGTAAAGAAGTAGCAGCTGTAGGAACTAAGTTATTGGTCTATATTTTATGTACTATAAATTCATATATATTTTGTTTTTTGTACGGTACGTTAGCTATATTTTGTATAACGACTAGAAACATAAGCCAAAATGTTTTTTAAGATTATTCAGTCCACCCATGTCATGGGTGAGGTCTTGCTTGTGCAACATTTTCAGATATAAGAGAGTTCTTGAAAAGTTATTCAATTTATACTTGACGAATGAACGGTGATTTAAGATATGGTTAATGCTATTTAAGATTTTTTATCTCTCCGAATCTACCAGAACATAAAATACAAATAAATAAATTGATTAAAACTAAATTAAACTGACTAATATAATCCATCAAGACCGCAAAAAGTCTAAAATAAACCTTTTTCTTTGCCCAGAATTTGAAGGGCCAATCTTTTAGAGTAATATCTAGCCATTGCTAAATTACCACCCATATACCAAAAGTTTTTGTGACCCGAGTTTCTCCAAATAGTTTTGAACTCACCCTCTTCATCTAAACCCCAGACTGGATTTAGTTTATCAGCAACTTTGTCACCAAAAATTCTTCTTGCTGTCTCTTTCATATTTGAGTAACCAGTAGCTAAAACAACCACAGACAAGTTATCAATTATGGTACCGTCATTTAACTCAACACCATGTTCAAGGAATCTCTTGATAGATCCATTTTTGACATTAACTTTCCCATCAGCTATAAGTTTCGAGCAACCAACATCTATATAATATCCTGACCCTTGGCGATAATATAATCCAAATAAACCAGTTCCACCATAACCTGCGTTCAACTTAAAGCCTCTTTTAGTTAATGAATCTAATAACTCCTTATCAACAGTTGAACTTCTTCTGAATTGTTGTTGCATCACTAAATTTGTTAGGAAAATAGGCATAGAGTGCAAGATTTCATCTGCAGTCTCAGTCGATGGACCATCCTCGTCATATAACCCTTCAACGTTAATGTCAGTACCATGTTCCGATGTGATTATACAGGTTGATGATCTTTGCAACATTGTGACATCAACACCTTGTTCGTAGAAATCTTGAGTGATATCATGACCAGAATTACAGGCACCGACGACTAACGCTTTTCCACCAGTGAACTCAACTCCTGAAGTATGTTTTGAAGAATGAACCAATTTTCCTTTAAAGATTTCTTCATCTTTGAAATGAGGAATATTTGGTTCCCCAGAGTGTCCAGTTGCTAGAACTAAATGGTTTGGGGTTAAGAATCGAACCTCACCAGTTTTCGTGTTATAAACTTTAACTTTCCACTTGGATCCATCAAACTCTGCATCATCAACGCATGAGTTTGTCCAAAAGTTCAACTCCAGGGACTCAGCATAAGATTCAAACCAGTTAGCCAATTTATCCTTTGGTGTATACATTGGCCAATTGGCTGGAAAAGGGATATATGGTAAATGATCGTAGAGAACAGGATCGTGTAGCACCAAAAACTTATATCTGTTTCTCCAGTTGTCACCAATACGCTCATTCTTCTCAACAATCAAACAATCAACACCCAGGGTTCGCAATCTTGCAGCCAATGTTAAACCTCCTTGACCACCTCCAACAATAACAACAGCTGGCTGATGTTCATCATTGTATGTTTGATCCTTGATTCTTGTTTCGACCCACGATTCTCTTTTCAAGTGCTGGCCATGTTCAACACCTTGTGGTCTTTTTTTTCCCACGCGTTCTTCGTTGCCTTTAATGTCTTCCAGCGCAGTATAAACGGTTAGAGCT
The DNA here is from genome assembly GCA_030572875.1 of Wickerhamomyces kurtzmanii. Lineage (NCBI taxonomy): Eukaryota > Fungi > Ascomycota > Saccharomycetes > Phaffomycetales > Wickerhamomycetaceae > Wickerhamomyces > Wickerhamomyces kurtzmanii. Next base: position 75,753 of record JAJMCJ010000011.1, on the reverse strand, counting down.
TTCAATCCGCTTGGAGCATCAACAGCATCGATAGACACTAGTCTGAAGAGGCCTTTTCCCGAACCGTACTTTGAAGTGAATGTAGTGTAAACCTGTACCCACTGGATAGGGACAGGAGATTCCTCTGATTTCTCATGAACTGTGACCAAGCCAACACCGGTAGGATAATGGTAATCGGCGAGTTTGTCAATGGTAAATTTACCAACTAACGACTCAGGCAAGTTTTTTTGCAAGCTTGATTTGATCTTGTCCTTGTGAGTGAAGGAGTGGAAGTCCCACGTCAACGCTAAATGATCTCTCCAAACTGACTGATCCAAGAAAAACTTGTCTATCAGGTCAACTTTTTTGGGATCCAATGCGATCTTACTGAGGGCATTGTTGAAGTCACTCAACCAGGCATGAGCCAGACTCGTTATATCGGACTGATTCAGCTGCTCTGGGCACGGTTTGTATTCACCATAAATTCTTTCTGGTGCGATGTTCTTGGAGACTGGGTTGTCTAGGATTGGAGGGTAGATTTCGTCAATTACTTGAGCTGTAGCCATTTTAGTGTTGACGAAATTCTGATTAATACTACAAAGCAAGGAACTACTACAAATAGAGAGAAAAGTGACCCATTAATATACTATTTTACAAATAAACGTAATCCCCAATCTCAAACTATTTTAATGATCATTAAATAGAGGAGGAGGAGGAGATGGAGGAGATGGTGGAGACATCATTTTTATGGGATCTCGTTACAGACACATGTCTTTATGACAGTAAGAAAATATTTATTATTTCTGATGATGAACAGGAAGGAGCCAAAATAAAAGTGTTGAAATCATCGTGATATAATGAACACGATCACTAGAACTTGTTCTATGGTATTGCTTGAATTGCTAGTCGCTCAACAGTGGAGTACCCAAGTACCCAATACTACTTGACTTTTTGGTTTCTAAAGACTTTCCTTTGGACCCGGTACTCAGCTAGGTATATCACCAATTAGCTGTAGTCTTATCAACTGTAGATCATCGGATGGAATGCGAAAACTTAATTTAAGAATATAATCGTGAAACTTCATCACGCGTACACTTCTCTCCACATTACAGATAACCCAAAGTTCATTTTTTTTGGTATAAGGGAACGTTCGTTGAGAAGGATAATTCTCACCCGAACGAATGTGTTTCGTGTGATGCGAGGGAGCAGAGTAGATTGATCATACGCATATACAATAGCAAATAAGATTCTTTGCAATAAATGAGGTACGAGTTCAGTAGGGGTCTCACCAGAAGACTGGTGAGTGAAGTGAGAAACTGGAGAGTCTAGCTATAGTTGATATTTGTGTATCTGTAGCTTCTTCTATCTGAAGTCAGCTATGCTTCCCTATCAAATCTGATCTATTTTGGCACTTCTGGCTGGGGTCACTAGACGGATGTGAGGTATATGGGGTCTTTGAAACAGTTACTCGCCTTCACGAACGAGTGGCTTACAGTAAGAAGTCGATCTCTCTTTTGTTGTTTATGGCGGATGAAATGACTTGTTTCCGTTCCCAGTAGCACAGCTTCGACATTCAGCCATATTAAGCAACTTTTGGTTGGAACGAGAGATCCACTGAATGCAAAAGGAACGATAAAGCTTGAGAAAAAAAAAAGGTATTTTTTCCAGTCTTCACTCTTTTGCGTGTAGGTTGTTTGTTAGGTGCTGGTTGGTTTCTTGAAAATCAAAATTTAAATAAAAACAAAAAGAAACAAAAAGAAAACTAAAGCTCACAATCAAACTATCAGTAAGCAAATACAGCGCAACATGTATTTACCTAATCTTGTCCCCAGAGACGTCCATCATTTATGGATGGATAATCAGAATCAGCAAGCATCGACTTTGTTTTCCAAGCGACAGAAAGACCAGACACAGTCAGTATCAAGGTCAATTCAACAAAATGAGCATGATCAGCAGCTACGTTCAACATTTGCACCGCCGTTATCTTCATATTCCTCGTCCAGGCCAGGCGCTTCGAATATACTCAGCACCAACTTGTCAAGATCAGTAGTAGAGTTCTCTAACCTTTCTGTTCTGGAAGAGCGTCGAGAATACCTAAAGTCGATCAGAACTTTAGGTTATCAGTATTTGAAACCTTTGGGTATTGGCAAAACCATGCAAGCGATATTCGATGAAAAGGAAACGGAAAATCAGATGGAGGACGAATACTCTGATTCTATAGTTCCCACAGCCGAGAATTTATTGGGTGAAACAGAAGACGAAGGGGCAGGATTTACAAACAATCCAAACATAGAACCACAACCCCAATTGCAAACACTTCAAACCCAGGCTCAACAACAACAAACAGAGGAAGTCGATTTAGACGCCAATATCCCTAATGAAGATGAGCATCCGTACAATAATTACGACGATGACGAAGACGATGACGACCCATACAATGAAGATGCGTTTGAACAACAGTACGATGAGGGATTTATGGTTTCTGATGAAGAGTACGAAGATCCAGAAGATGAATCTAATCAGATTGACTCGAATACACAGTTCTCAAGTCGTGCAGAAAATCAATCGATTCACAGTTATCAGGCTATCCAACAAAACCCAGAACAGCAGCAGATTCAAAATTACCAAACACCAATCAATTCGTTCAGTAGATCATTCAACAGGTCTTACAATTCAATATCAAGCCCTGCAAGTACGAATATTAGGACCGACCAATTTCAACAGTTCCAGCATGTTGGTGACATCTCTGTCACAGGTTCGGATTTAGATATGATGATTGATGACGGTGATGACTAGGCATTTTATTTTTGTAATTTTACTTAAGTGTCTAGGAGTTTTCGATTGAGTCTGGTATTACGTTCATCTCTTATCCTGCGATTAACTTGTATTATAGAGATGGTATCGTGGGCGTTGTGGTGTTATCAATAGTATTAATGTTTGGATTGTGTTTGACTTCGTCAACTTTGGCTCTCTGGAGATGAATTGCAGGAATCATCCATTTGCCACAGCTGCATCTAGACCCTTTCCAGTTATAAGCTCCAACTTTAGTTTCACATTTTGGACAATTGAACTTTCCTTCCAGCTCATTTTCATTTTGCAATTCCTCTTTCATCCAATTTAACGGCTCAACAAAAAAGTGGCTACATGTATTAGATCCGTTCTCAACACTTATTATCCTTCTTGAATTAGCAGCTTTCTTTATGAACTGAGACTGTCTTGAATATTCATCCGGCGGACTATGCTTCACAAATGATGTTGATAATGCTAATTTTTGACGACATCTTTTACATCTCAGCTGAGTAACTTCTTCAGCTGAAGTTAACGTCTGATCATTTTCTTTAATATAGGTGGAATCTCTAGAAAGAATCGATTGTCCAGATGGATCAATTTTTATAGATTGTCTCAATAACCATTGCCTATAAACTGGATTTGAATCTGATACTTGTAAGTTCAATTCCTCGTATAACCGTAGCTGCTCCATAAAATTTTTGTTTGGATTCGATGTAGGTCTTTTTCTTTGTATTGCGTGAATTGAGTTGGTTACTGACAGATTATATCTGTGCATCAAATAAGCAGCAGCAATGGTAACGGATCTTGAAATACCAGCTTGACAGTGAATTAAAATCGATCTTTTATGGGGTATCTGTTTTGCCGACGAGTTATCTACAGATTCGAAATCATCCCCAAATAATGCAAAGTCAATAAACCTGTTGGTCTCATTAAAGTATTGAATTATGTTTGTGCTTTCATCATCATCAATTTCTATCTGTTTAGTTATATAATTTTCTTTGTATAACGGAGGGATGTCGCCTTTCAAAATCGACAAAATATGTGTGATATTGTTTGTTTTCTTGAGATCAGTAGAGTGTGATAACGGATCAAATGACCCGATATATATCCCTCCTAGTATCCGATCCATCACTTTGTATCACTTTTAATTTTTATTAAGTTTTCAAAATATATTTTGTGAATTTTTTCGAATATAAATAAAGGTATATTCATTGATACGGGAAACACAATCAGACTGAATATACTCTAAAACAACAACAGGAAGAGAACCAGAAGAATGATGGATTCGATCACTAATAAGACGACAGCTACATAAAGATCACTAGAGAAAAAAAGTCATATTTACATATATACAGGTTTCAACAAGTAGAACACAATGAAATATAAACGAACAATAAGTCTAAAAAGGTTGTAGCAATACCTTCTAATAGTCTCAACGGTTCCAATTAAGCAACTAATACCTTTTTATCGTTACTGAATAACCAATCCCAGCGACCCTTCTTATGCAGCATCGCCAAAACTAACACACCTGGTAAATGCCAAACAGAACCCCAAAACATTTTCTTAGCATAAATATTAGCTAATTTTACACCTGTAGAATTTGGATCTGGACCAGATTTGTTAGCATAGTTTTGTCTTTGTTGCCACCAAAACTTAAAGGATAAATAGGTCAGCCAACTGTTCAATAAAGCAGAATCAGCTTGAAAATACCAATCTGTGATTCCATAATAACTCAATCCAAAACATAATCCAAACATTAATATGGAATAGCGTAAACCAACTCTGGCATTCAATTTTGGATTTTCGTAGGCTGTCATCACATAACCTGCATTTTTGTATTCATTTCTGATGTTGTGACTCAACGAGTTGAAATGAGGAAACTGCCATGCGTACAACAGACCAGCGAGGCACCATGCAGCAGGTTCAGTCAAGGACGACGAGGCAGCCCATCCCATTAATGGAGGAATAGCACCAACAAGGGCACCGACCCAAGTGTTTAAAATAGATTTTCTTTTTAGCGATGTATAAACCCAAGAATATAAAACAATGTTTAGCATACCTAGTGAAGCAACAGTTGGATTTACCCCATAGTATAACATAGCAATACCGATTGATCCTGTAACTGCGGCAAATTTGTAGGCCTGAATCGGAGTGATCAGTCCTCTGACAACTGGTCTAGCTGAAGTTCTGATCATTTGTTTATCAAAATCCGGTTCTCTACCCATATTTATGGCATTTGCTGCACCAGATGCCAATGATGTACCTAGTGTTAGGAAAAATAGTTCAGGAACAGTTGCTTGGTAAGGTGTTAGCGCATATGAGCAAATAGACGAGAGCATGACTAACATTGTCAGTCTAGGCTTTGTCAAAACTATATATGGGTCTATTATTTGCAATAGTGTCCTTTTCCCAATTTTTGAAGCTGCTGCTGTTGAATCTTTCTGCTTAACTTCAAATGGGATATGGGAAGTTTTCAAATCTGAAGTGCATGTCAACGCCTTCGCCGCGACTGACTCAAGGTCTTTGCTAGCTATTGTTTTGCTTGTTTTCGCATATATATTTGAGATAAATTCAATAGGTGAAGTATTCAACTGTTTGCTTTGTGAACTATTTGAGCTTTTTGAAAAATGTGTCGATGAAATGTAGAGCTTGTGAATATTATTGTTGAGTTTAGGCGATAGGAGACTAGTTACCTTTATCGCACTGTTCAGTATTAATGTATTTGAACGAATAAAAACCATGCTATTGTAACGTGATCATAAAATCGGGCTGTCTAATTTTAATGTTTATAATCTTCTATATTTCAGTTGGATACTGTTTCTAATTCAAATAACACTATTAAGGCAGTTTTTGATTTTCAAATTTCTCGTTTTCTTGTTTTCTTGCTTTGATTTATTAGTTTCTAGTTGACTCTCGTTGGTTCGCTGTTGTTCCTTCAGATTTTGTTAAACATTTAATCAAATTTTTTTTTTGTCTTGAGATGTGTGGGCTTACCGGTGAATAGAATCTACAATATTACAAAGCAAAACATGAATTAACTAGGCAAAAACATATACAAAATAATGAAAAATACAAGCCATCTATAGTTCTAATCTCTTTGGGAAGCGTTCTTTGCGACAGCAGAAACATCATCTTTTTTTATATCAGCATCATTTTTTCTTTTATCGTCAGCATCATCGGTATTTTTGTTTTCACTATCACCTTCTTTTTTGTTTTCTTCATCATTCAGTTTTTTGTTCTCGATTTTATTTTGAATCAAATCATCAAATGCAATGATTGATCTAACTAAACTACTGATATAGATCATCATCAATTCATCGTTTGTTTTGATTGTAAATGATGTTTTTAGTGGGTTCTTAGAGTTATTAATTGAGTCGGTAGTCTCATCAACTTCGTCGATTGACAAATTTGGCAATAGGTTAAAAACATCTTGTAGTCTGTTCAGGATAAGGTGATTGACAGGCAGCTCATTTAATGAAACTTTTTCAAGATATTTTACGATATCTCTGAGTTTTAGTTGCAGACCTTGTAATGACTTCAACTGATTGGTAATTCTGATTGACAAGTTACCAGCAGCCTGATCTCTGATATCTCTCAACAGATGCTCAACACCAATTTCTTCAGCTTCCTCAGCTTCGATAATGGATGGAATATGAATAAAGGTTTTCTCAGTGCTAGAACCATCATCTTTAACTTCCTCAATAGCGACATATGCATCTGTTGGGATTCCAATGCTGTTTTGCTGGTTAACATCAACAATCAGTAAAGTAGGATTTGCTGTATATTTTTTGAATAGATCGTTGATTTTCAAATCTGAGGACTTAAGTTTAGGACCCGAATGATACCAGCCAATTAGTTTCTCTTTTGCGTTGATTTTCTTGAACATTTCACTCATTGATTCAATGTAATTGTGATCTAGAAACCAAACGTCCGCATTTTTGTCATCCTCTTCAAACGGAATTGCAAAACTATTTGCAACTCTAATAGTATCTTTTGAATTATCACCTAATATAACACCAACCACTCGTTTTTTTGTGTCTTTTGCGCTTCTGTTGTAGTGGTCAACTACAGAAAGTAGTACCAGCGGAGCTACTGAGACAGTTTTCTTTAACAATTTATCTTCTGCTGACATCTTGCTTCTATTGTTGTTCTTAAGAAACAATTATTATTTTTCAGTGGCGATTCTAGTGTTTGTAATTTTTACGTTTCGCTAGCTTTTTCCTCCTCTCTTTTTGATATCAAGGAATACAATTAAGGTAAAGTATATTCAATCAATCCGATGTAAAAAGTTTAATAACAATCTTCCCAACTGATCTTCTGTACTGTGCTCTTTGTTGTGTAGATGGTAATTCTGTTCATTGTGATTTGGAAATTTCCTGGGAGAACTTTGGACATCACGTGATCAAAAAGACATATAAACTTTTTTTTTTTTTTAAAACAAAATAGTTTGGAGATCTTTCATATATTTTGAAGACTTTTAGAAACTAATAGAGCAAATACAAATATGTCGTTTGGCCAAATAGTTATTGGTCCACCAGGTTCTGGAAAGTCGACATACTGTAATGGGATGAATCAGTTTTTAAGCGCTATTGGGAGAAAATCATCAGTTGTTAACCTAGATCCTGCTAATGATAGCTTGCCATATGAGTGTGGGCTAGACATCAGGGATTTTGTTAAGCTGGAAGACATAATGAAAGAACAAGAGCTAGGCCCTAACGGAGGTCTGATATTCGCACTGGAATCGCTAAACGAATCAGTTGAATTACTAATATCAGAAATTGCAAAATTAGCAAACGAGAAAAGCTATTTAATATTTGATTGTCCAGGTCAGGTCGAACTATTCACCAACAACTTGGCGTTATCAAGAATTTTCAGAGCTTTGGAAAAAAAACTGGATGTGAGATTATGTGTGGTAAGTTTGATCGACTCGTTCTATATCACAAACCCGTCCACCTATATATCGATACTATTACTAGCTTTGAGATCTATGTTGCAATTGGATCTGCCCCACATCAACGTCATAAGTAAAATAGACCTACTGTCGAATTACGGTGAGTTGCCGTTCAAGCTAGATTACTACACAGACGTTCAAGATCTATCATATATTACTCAGCACATCGAATCAGAATCAAATTCGATATTAAACAAAAAATATGTCAGACTCACCAGTCTGATAAGTGAACTGATTGAAGATTTCAATTTGGTCTCATTTGAAGTATTAGCTGTGGAAGACAAGCAATCGATGATCAACCTTTTATCGGTTATAGATAAAGCAAATGGATATATGTTTGGCTCCACTGAGGTTGGTGGGGACACTGTTTGGGCAGAAGCCACAAGACAAGGAGGATATCTAGAAAATGCTGTTGATATTCAAGAAAGGTGGATTGATAATAAAGCAAAATACGACGAAGCAGAAGAAAAAAAAAGAGAAAAATTAATGAAAGAGGCAGAAACCTTAGATAAACAAATCGATGTAGAGGATGAATGGGAGGATGCTTTAAAAAAATGGGAAAGTGAACAAACTACATCAAAAAAATGAACTCTCAGGTCAGTATAATATTAATCGCATTAGCAATACAATACAAAAATCAGGCATCTTCTGATAACAACTCTGTAGCAGATTTGATGTTTACGTTGGCTTTTTCTAAACTATCAGTACCTGAATAGTCTTTCAAAAATATCTCTAGAGATTCTAGAGATTCTTTGATTTTTTTGCGTAATTCTGGAATAACTCTTAGTGTATCTTCTAAAACCTCGACTTGTTTTTTAATTTCATATGCATCTTTGTTTTCTTCTTCCATCTTAGCAATTATTTCACGTTGCTCTTCGAGTTCAGTATGGTAATATTTCTCTTCTATTATTAATCTGCCTAAAGCTGATGTTTTAATTTCTAATTGAGTTGGTGCCATCTTTTGTCTCTATAAGTTGATTGTTTCTTTTATATGAACTGAACTCTCTGTTGATGAGAACTTGGTAAAAGAATTAAAACACGTTAATTGTTTTCATTTGAAATCATATGTCACGTGGAGAGTTGATCTAAAAAGAAAATTTATTTATTTATGAAGGTCTGATGAGCTTACAAAAGCGCTGAAACATCCTGGGAACTGTTTGTAAAAGAGAAAGAAAATGGATGAAATCAGAGCTCAGATCGATTCTACAATAAAGAGTTTGGCTGAAAAAAAAAAAATTTTAGAAGACCATAAACAGCAATATATTGAGTTAGACTTCAAACTACAAGATTTTGATAAATATGAGGAATCCGATAAACATAAAATACCAGTTAAAATAGGCTCTAAGGCAATTGTAAAGGCAGAGGTTTTAAACCCAAAAAAGATTCTAGCATTTCTGGGATGTGAATATTTTGTTGAGAGAAGCCCAGATCAGGCAAGGCTAACAGTTCAAAACAAACTGGCTTTTCTGAATAAAACAATTGAAGAGTTCAATACAAAGATTAGAGATGCGAAGGCAACCATAGAGAATATTAGAACTCTGGAAGGTTTTTCCGAGGAGAACGAGAAAATCAGTTTGCCTTTAATGAATATAGAAGAAGAGTTAGATGAATTTGAAAACGTTATCACAAGCAGAATCACACCTCAAACCCCAAAGGAGAAAAATGAAACTGACCAACTGACAGATTTATTGAAAAGTATAAAGATTCCAGACTTACAAGGACATGAAGTGATGGATATAAGAGAAGATTTGAACGAAGACGGTAGTGTTAGTCACAGCAGAACCACACAGCAAACTAATTCTGAACTGATTAAATTAACTGATCAGATTAAAAGTACTACAGAGGCAAACAGTAGTAAAATTAACAACCATGATTATGATGAATTTTATGATTTACTTCACGAAATGGGAGTTATTGATAAAGATACTTATTTGAAAGAAAAAGATCAGGAACAAGACGCACAAGCTGAGAAAAGAGACACTGAAAATACTGAACAAATAGTGGCGAACCAAGATGAGGGAAGTGATAATCAGATTGAGGTTACGCATAATGACCTAAGTAATGATTGGAGCTCATCGACTCCCACCATTGAATTGGATGATATTTTACAATTACAACTTATCGCCGACGAATTAGATGACGATGAAACTGATGACTTTGAAATGGAAGATGAGGATGGTGATATTGATTATCGCATAAAGTCATCCGTAGTTCCATTTGGTGCGTCTGATTTATTTTGGTCTCAAATTGAAAAAGTAAGGGAACAAAAATTAAAAAATAGTGAGCCATCATCAGAACAAGCTATAAAAATAGAGAATGAAGCAGTCAAAATCATACCTGCACAATTACCCGAAACCAAGTCAAGTTCCAAAGTTTCAGGATTTAAATCAGAGTTTAGGAAGTCAACCAAATCACATAATAACAAGATAAATAATTTTTATGATAACACAAGTTCAGTTACAAATTCTATTTCAGAAAATGTTCTTTCTGAACCGCTTCTAAAAGAGAAAATAACTGAAATAACCTCTACCAAAACTGCTAAAAAGTCAGTCTCTTTTGCTTCAAAGGTTGAAATTAAAGAAGTGGAGAACATTTCATCAGAATTGACAGGAAATCAACCAATCTCAAGAGTTTCAAGATTCAAAGCACAGTTTGGTAAATCACCCAAAGTCGAAAATGACGACATTGAGAATAGTAATGATAATGCAAACCATAGACCTATCTCTGATAATATTCTTGAGAGTGTTCCTTATGAATCTCTCACTAAAAATGTATTTGAGAAAGACATTGTTCCTGGTAAAGAGAAAAAATTATCTAAATTTAAACAAGATTTATTGAACAAAAATCAGCATAAAACACAGAGTGAAATCTTACCTAAAGATGATGCTGAAGGATCACAACCAAAAATTTTTGTATTCAAACAGAATAGCTTGAATAACAGTACTTTTAAAAATCCACTGATTTCAGCTACTTCGAGTAGCAAGCAGAGTTTCAGCTCAAACAATAACAAATCGACCTCAAATGTTTATGATTCATCATCTGAAAGTAACGATTCCTTGAAAACTCTTAGTTTTTTAAAGCAGAAGATTCCACTTGGCACTTCAAATCGAGACTCATCAATTACTCCAATGGTCTTTAAAACGAGGAACATTTCAAATTCTGAAGCAGTCAATATTGAAGTGCCTTCCGAAAAACCAACATACATACAAGACAGTTACAATGATGATAATATCAGTTCTGAAAAAGTTCAAAAAGTTGCAATAGATTATAATTCGATGAATGATGATTTGGACACCATGGTTCAGTCCTATATTATGGGGATGTATGATGATGACGTTGAAGATCCAGGAACTGTAGTTGAAACAATGAAGGATATTAATCATTACAACGCAGAAGTCAATGAAAGACAAGAAGAGATTGCGAACTTTTTAGAAAGAGAAGACAATGATGAAATAGACGAGAATGAAAATGAACAATTATATCAAAATTATGATGATGATGATGATGACGGTCCTATCTTAAAGAACGAAGTAGTTGAGAAAGAGTTTGGAATTTTCAACAAAGATATGGTCAACGCAGATTATATTGATCCATACATTTTGCAACAAGAAGTATCCCTAAACTATCATACATTAAGACAGAAATTGATTTCGAAACAAAATGGATTTACTAAAAGTGAAGCTGAGTTGGAAATAGAACCTGTAGATGAAAATGGTAATCCTATCAAGGTGAGTAGATTTAAAGCATCGAGGTTGAGATTGGATCAAAAACAGTTAGACTAGAAGCTTTAGTGTGAATATCAGAAATAAGAGAACGTTCTATATTCTAGTGCATATATATATATATATATATATATACAGCGCCAACTACGAGAATGTAGTATAACGTTGAAAAGAAGTTTAAGTGTGTATAGACATTTTCATGAAGTTGAATTCCAAAAATTGTTTTGACACTTTTATATACAGTTTTTGGTTATAAAATAAATGAAATGGCCCCGCCAACAAAATTAATGAAGGCCGTCTATTAGATAGGTTTCTCAGTGTGGACTTAATACATAACGACTACATAACAAAACACCAGCTCAAGTCGAAGAATTGATAGCGAGTTTTATATAAATAATATATTAATAAATACTAGAGCTAAAGTAATTCTACTCCAACATCTGAAGCTTAATTTTTGGTTGGCTCTGGAATAAGCTCACCAACAATTGGATACTTCTTTTGAAAATGCTCTTCCCAACCATTCAAAGATTCAATATCTTCGTTAGTCAAACCATCCAAGTTATCAATTGGCTCATCAAAGGACTTGACAACATCTGCATTTTTTAGTCAGTAAATTATTCAGCTTGAGGAAGAACAAGATTTATTCAGACATACCCATATCAAATGAATTTAAAGCCAGACCTCTGGATGCATCATGTCCTGCAAAATTTGAATAAGGCCCACTAGGACCATAAAATGGACGACCCTGGCTAACATCATAAACTTTACCTTTCACTGCAATGAAGATTTTTTGATCGTCATGCCCATTGAATTTCGATAATGTTCTTGGTGTGAATTTACCTTCAACTATTGGATCTGCTGATGATGTCGCTGATGTTGGATCCGAGGTCTTAAGCTTTGGAAAAAAAAACTCCTTGATAAAACCCATTATTATCAAAGTTAATAATATTATTAAATAAGTTTCCATTTGTTAGTATTGGCTTGACTTCTGTATCATATTATGATATGATTAATAAGTAGTTGAACAATCTATTATCGAGTGTTGTCAAAAACATCCATACACCGGTTGAACTCCAACCACGGGGTGGTCAGACCAGGTCAATTGCACATTTAGGAATAAATGAGTTAGTTGCGAGAATGGAGAGGAAATAGATAGATGTTCTTCTTGATTTCAGTATCTGACTAGGGTCCATGGTCATAGAGATGACGAAGTAGATATATCTCCTTTTTTGTTGAGCTCGGAAAGTGAAATGTACAAAAAAATTAATAAGACGATAATTTACAAATGTGCCGAATAAAATCTAGTATTTTGCTTATACGTGAAAAAAATACCTGTGAAATACCTATAAAACCCCGAAAAGCGTACATACATATATATGACTGAAGAAACGTCAAAAACCGAATCATAAAGGTACCAAAATGCTCTAACCTTGAATAAATTCATTTGAAGCATAAGTTAAGGCCTCACCCACACGAACGATCTCTTTATCTACTAAATCCCAATCCCGATTATAAATCGCATCCCTAATACCTGGGAAAGTCCACCATTCGTACTCTTCGTCTTCAGGCTTCCAATACTGCGGGCCAAAAACTAAGTTTTTGAACCATCTGCGGTTTGGCAGTCCGACGTCTGATATTAGATGCTTTTCCAGAATGTTTAATCTTGTGTTCCAGTTCCATCTATGAACAGATAAAAGTGATGGTTCTAACCCTTCATCTTGGTTTACAATTTCGTGCCATGCCTTGACCCACATATCAAATTCTTTACCAACTCTTTTCAGTTTCAGTAATCCTTGTAATATTGGTTGAAAATTTGGCGATATTGAAGAGTCTGTATCTTGAGCGTATTTTTGCAAGTCAATGAAATACCTGTTTAAGTAATCAACATAACTTGAGATGTTGAAAGGAATTAATGGCTCATCGGTAATTTTCAAAGTTATTCTGGAGATCAATTCTACTAGAATTCTATGATATTTCATACCTTGATCACCGTTTCTCTGAAAGTTTTCAAAGGTATCATCACATGAATATTTAGGGTAATCAGAACCTCTGAATCCAATATCAATCGATGGAATACCATTACTCATAAAAGGCAGATAATTTTTATACTCCTTCAATGTGGTGAACGTCACATTTAGACTGTTCTCATCAAATAAGGAAGCTAGTAATGGATGAGCGAAAACTTGTAACTCGGTGCCAGAAATAGCATCTGTTAGGTCAATATATGTAATTGCTTCTTTGCGAACTTCTCTTGTTCTCTCCTCTATCATTTCAGTAACACCAGCAAAATTGTACTCGGATGCGTCAAACGAGATGAAGTAAATTGATCTCAACGGCACCCAATTATATTTGAAGACTAATTCTTGAAGAACATGCACAATCTCCAGCAATACCGTAGTACCTGTATTTGGATAAATTGCTCCGCTGCATGGTGCATCCCTCTGGGCACCAATTATAATTGCCTTATCAGACTGCTCTCTGCCTGATATTTTGCCAATCACATTCCATGTTTCATGGTTTTGCCTTGAAACTGGATTGTTAACTAACTTTATCTTAACAGTTTCTCCATCACCAGAAAATTGGTCACCATTATCCAAATTGAAACCTTTCGTTAGCATTTTCAGAATTGGGTCTAACTGAGAGTATGAAACTGGTATACTAGGGATTTTTGCGTAGTCCGATACTTCAAGCTCAATTCTATTTGACATGGATGATGACCATCCTGGCGTTGTTGGATCACCAGGATTATTTTCAGGAATTCCAACACTTTGTCTTTCAATGTTTTCAGAAACAAAAATGACACCTATACAGCCATATTCTTGGGCAATTAAAAGCTTTGAACTTGTTGGGATCTTACCATATTTAATGATCACAATATTATCGTTGATTTTGACGTTGTTTCTCTTAAGGCTTTCAAAGTCTTTACGTCTGCCGTAGTTAACATAAATAACATTTCCTTCTACTGCACCTTCTTTCGACATCGGATTGAAATTGTTTTCATTTAGCTCCAGTTCTCCGCCATCATATGCAATAGAGGAAACATTTGGAAAATTTAGGTAAGTCGTCAGAAGTTCTAGCTCTACCAGCTTCAGACCATTTTTTTTATAGACATCTTCTACGTATTTGGCCAAAGCCAAATCACCAGAAGTACCAGCCAAATGTGGAATGGATGACAAGTACTCTAACGTTTCCTCCATTGCCTTTACATCCACAGCATGACTTATATGATCGAGCAATATGCTAGAATCGCTAAACATTCCATTTGAAGCATCCTGGGATGGGAACAATCCACTCATCGTAATGAAATATACCAACAGCGATACAAATATGACGTACACAAACCTTTTCACAACCAAGGGATTTCCGATCTTTGATAGGTAAGAATCAAATTTCTTACAGATATATGACCAGCCTTCAGCGATAGGATCCAGTATTCTTTGCACAGGAGTATACACTTTGTGGAGTTTATTCTTGATCCCAGATCCTGCTCGAGATAGCGAGTTCAAAAACGTGAGTGCTCGAGGCTCATCAATCTCCATTTCTTCCATCTGATGCGCCAAAGCGTCTTCCAGCAATCTTCCGTTTGCCTCTAGATCAACAGACCCGTCGTTTTCTTCATCTGATACATGAACGTCGTCGTAGGACGGCGGATTAGAAGGCAGTTCACCATACTGAACCATTATTTCTATGGGATGCCGCTAACCTTGTTTTTTTTTGTTTTTTTTTCTAAAACGAAAGTGATATGAATGAGTAAAAACTGATGACTAGCAAATTCAGCGTAGGTCCAAAACTAACAGACTGGAGTATTCTTTCTTGTTCTACTTAATATTCATCATATCACCAAAAGCAAAACAATTTATACTTGTACATGTATAAGGCGGGTAAGTCTATCTCTATCAACAACCGCCAGCACCAACAACTACAATTACAAAAACCAGATATTTCACCGATTTGTACTCTAATTTATTTGATTTGCTCTGTTTTGTTTTGAAAACAATGTTAAGATGCATTATAATATAGCGTAAGTTTTTGGTTGAGTTTTCTGTGTGTTTTGGTTTAAAAAGCTAACGTTTTTCTCAAGGATGGTTACTGATTTTTTCTACCCACAGCCTGGTGGTGTAGAGTTTCACGTTTACCATTTATCTCAGAAACTGCTAGCGCTAGGGCACTCAGTTATCATAATCACACATTGCTATGGCGACAGAACAGGTGTAAGGACACTGACGAATGGTCTGAAAGTTTACTACGTGCCATACTTGGTTTTCTTCAGATCAACAACTTTTCCTACCGTTTTTGCAGATTTTCCAATAATGAGAAATATTTTTTTAAGAGAAAGCATAGACATCGTTCACGGGCATGGATCACTGAGCACATTTGCTCATGAGGCTATTGTTCACGGCAAAACCATGGGTTTGAAAACCGTGTTGACGGATCACTCATTGTACGGATTTGCGAATACAACAAGTATCATGGGTAATAAAACCATAAAATTTATTTTCAGCGATATCGACGGAATTATCTGTGTTTCCAATACCTGTAAAGAAAATGTTGTTCTCAGAGGACTGTGTGATCCGCTGCTGGTTTCTGTTATTCCAAATGCTGTTATATCGGAGGATTTTACACCAGATCCATCGAAAGCTTCAAAAAATAAAATAACAATTGTTGTTATATCAAGATTATTCCCAAACAAAGGTGCAGATCTGTTAGCAGCTATGATTCCTAAAGTTTGTAAAGCCAATGACCATGTGAATTTTCTAGTGGCCGGGGACGGACCAAAATTTATTGATATTCAACAAACTATCGAAAAGTATAGGTTACAAGACAGGGTTGAGCTTATTGGTGGGGTGAAACACGAAGAAGTCAGAGATGTAATGGTGAAAGGTCATATTTACTTACACCCAAGTTTAACAGAAGCTTTCGGTACAGTGTTAGTCGAAGCAGCATCTTGTGGACTACTAGTGGTTACTACAAGAGTTGGTGGTATTCCCGAAGTTCTCCCAACTCATATGACTGTTTTTGCAAGCCCATCAGTTGATTCACTAGTCGAAAGTACGCTAGTTGCTATCAAACTTATAGAGGATAAAAAAGTTGATACCTCCAAGTTTCACGACCAGATCAAAAATATGTACGACTGGGATGATGTAGCAATAAGAACAGAAAATGTTTATAGCTCAATCGATTATAATATTAAAGATGTCAATTTATTAGACAGAATCAAAAGATTATACGGTTGCGGTATTTGGGCTGGTAAATTATATATTTTAGTTGCAATGGTGGAAATTTTTTTAGTTCATGTTTTAGACTGGTGGTTTCCAAGAGCTAATATTGATAAGGTTAAAAAATGGCCTAGAAAAGGTAGTAAACCCGCAATTGTTTAAGAATGGTGAATAGAGAAACAATGTTGTATTTTAGATTTAATTTGAGTGAACTGTAGTTAACGATTCTCTTTTAAGCTTGTAAGTTGTGAATTCTTCCTCTAATGTACTAATATACAGTTCTGGAATCATTTCTCTCCAAGTCCTGGATATTGGTAAAATCTCACTTTTTTTTACTAAAGAATGCAGCTCATTATTCAAATGTCGTACCTTGTTTGCCAGATCATCAATTCTTTCAGGCTTTTCATAAATGTTCTTAAATTTTAGACTGTTTTTTGTCTTTTTCTTAGAAAAATCATTAACCATTTTTCTAAGAAATTGAATTTCTGAAACTAGTTTTGCTTTAGTCGCATATTCTTTATCCTCAAATAACTTATCAAAGACGTTGTCGCTGATTAAATTGTTATTTTTGCTTTTCTTCAGTTCATTTTGTATTTCTTTGTTTGATTGAATTAGATCAGCGATATCCTCATTTAGTTTCATATTCTTTCCTAACAGAATTTCAATATCTTCATTCAAGTTTTTTAACTCATTTTGTTTGATTTGATTTTTGATCAACTTTGACTCCAATACTTGAATTCTTAAATTTGACTCATCAATCAATCTATCTTTTTCTTGAAATTTAAGAGTAGCAGATGCTAAGTCATGTTTCAGCAACTCCAACGCTTCTGATGTTTTTGAGTTTTCGTTAAACCATATTGGCTTATCAGATAACTTGAAAGTTTTAAATTTGAAGTTCATTGATCTTAATGCTTCATCTAAGACATCCTCATTTGTGGATTCCGAAAAGTTGGAAACTATGTCGTGTAAAGAATAGACTGCAACAGGTTCTATATTCAGGGAAAGCTTTTCAAACTCATACAGTTCATCCAATCTACTGTTTAATAGTGATTGTAAAGACTTAACTTTTTTATAAATATTATTTTTTGGCCTAATAATTTCGATCGCATTTATCAAAAAGCCAACATAGTTAAGCTCTTTACTCAAATCATAAATTGTCAAATTTCTTTGGTCGAATGGAAATTTCATGTTTTTCAAAGAATGTTCTATTTCAGTTTTGTCAAGTTTCTCAATTGTTAAAATATCAATCTCATTTGTAATATCATATGACTTAATTAAATTCAAGAAATCACCAATTTTTCCATACTCTAATCTTTTTGAAACATATTTAAGGAAATCAGAAAATTTCTGAAGTCTGAGAATATATTCTAATAACTGCAATTGTGTAAATGAATCATTTTCCAGTGTCGTTGTCAAAAAAGTATATTTTTTTGATAGTCTTCTTAAAGTAAATATTGCGGATAAAGTATCTGTATCCAGATCGCTATTTTCTTTCAAAAACTTACTCTCCTTCAAATACACTTCTGTATCAATTTGGCTTAACTTTCCAGCAATCTTCAAATTGCGGTTTGAATATTCTAAGTTCTTTATTATATTCTTTGTTTTCTGAAGTTCATCATCATTAGTTTGGTTAATTCTTTTATTTTCGTAAAATGAAGATTCATCAGCTTTCGTTGATAAAAAGTCTTCATTTCTTTTTTCTAATTCAACAAGCTGAAGTTGACTTTCTTCAATTATCTTTCGTAAGTTCTCAGTTTCAGCTTTCAATTCATTCTCTATTTCTTGATGCGTTGTTTCTAAATCTTTGTCAAGTTGATGAATTGACTCATATTCATCAATTGAAATCTGCAGCTTTTTACATTGCTCACTTAATTTAATATTGTCCTCCGTCAATTTATCAATTACATTTACCGAATCAATTGATGATTCCAGTTGGCTCTTCAGATCGCCAATCAGACTATCTGCTTCGGATAATTTCTTGACCGTTTCATTATATTTTAGTTCCACTTTCTCTAAATAAACCATTTGAGTCTCATATGTTTCGAGTTTTAAATTTAGCTCATTTTCTGTTTTCGATGAAATGTCCTTTAGCTTAACCAACGCCTTTTCCAATAATTTGTTTCGATGAAGTAGGTCAAAGTTTTCATCTAAATCTGCCTTCAAGGTGAGCTCTTCATTGACTGCAGCCAACTCGGTTTTCAGGTTCTCATGAAGATCATTCAGTGACTCAATTTTGTTATTTAATATATTATTTTTTTCTTCTAGAACTTCTTTATCTATTGTAAACATCTCTATATCTTCTTCAGATTTGATTAGCAAGTCCTTCAACGTTTTATTTTCGTGGTTCAGATCAGAAATACTTGAGTTCAGTAGCTTTATCTCATTATGCATCATTAACAGTTTATCTTGAAGCTTCTGAATTATATTCTTTAGCCTTTCATCCTCACTAGCGCTTGATGATGTTCCTGAAACATGTCTGGGTATAGCCATAGCTCTAGATCTAGACATTTCAGCATTCGCTGAAACTAACAGTGGCACCTCAATTATACTCTCTCTAGTAAATACGCCAAAGTTTCCATCTTTTGAGCAGTTGAAATATCTAACATCGTTTACTGACCCGTCATTCTTTCCTAGTGATTCGTCCAGTTCGACACCAACCCAAGGCCCTGATGCAAATTCCGTTGTACCAATAAACCTAACCACTCCAGGCTCCCCTTTGACCAGAACTTTCTGATTTAATGAAAGCGCCATTGACGTTCTCTAAGTACCAGTTCTTCTTTAATTCTTAATATTATGTTTTGGTTTTCTGTTTATAAGTTTAGCTAGAAGTTTGAAGCCCTGTTATTATCCGGTACACGACCCATTTAAATCAATAATTTCACGCGTAACAAAAATAATTTACACGTTATAAAGACATAAACATCTCGAGACTTGAAGGAGATTTCAAAGGTAGAAGATCAAGAAAGTTAATTGCGTACAGTTAAAGAGCTACTTGAATACCAAAATGTCAGTCCCACGTCAAAGAGCGAACAACACGCCTAAACAACTACGGGCTTCATCTCAATTGAAGAAAGAACTGTTAGAAGAACAAAAACAAGAAATACGTGAGGCATTCTCTCTTTTTGATATGAACAATGACGGCTATCTAGACTATCATGAGCTGAAGGTTGCTATGCGAGCACTGGGGTTTGACTATAGCAAACAGGAAGTTTTAGATCTCATTCATGAGTTTGATAGAGATGATAGAAATCAAATGCATTACGACGATTTTTTCGTTATCAGTAAGTATCTGGGAAGAGTATTTAGCAGTTTATATTTACTATACTAACGTCTAATCAAGTGGGCGAACGCATTTTGAACAGAGATCCATTAGAAGAGATTCGTCGCGCTTTTAAGCTATTTGACGACGATGGTACTGGTAAAATCAGTCTAAGAAATCTACGAAGAGTGGCTAAAGAACTAGGTGAAAACCTTACTGATGATGAATTAAGGGCCATGATTGATGAATTTGATCTCGATAACGACGGTGAAATAAATGAAGAAGAGTTTATCAGTATTTGTACAGATAATTAATGTTTCTTGAATATTATTGCTGTTTATTGATTGATTTTATTACTATTGTTGATGTTTGCTAGCTAGTTGTCTTTCGCTTCTTTCTTTTTGATTTAGATCATATGTATTTTTAATTATTTGTGAGGGACTGTATACTATCTGTAGTGAAAATATTGTCAGTCTTTAAATTTCTATAGTTCGATAGATAAAACAATGATTCTGGTTGTTTTCAGGACAATCAAGAAAAACAGCAGCACTGTTTACTCATAACTCATTGAGAATTGAAAGTAATACACAAACTTGGACCAATTTGTTCAAAAAAAATCTTCGCTTACTTTTAAGACTGGACAATTCACTACTGGAACCGAATAACATTGTTTATCAGATCCACTCATAGTCAGAACCAACAAATCCTCAGATACACACATATATATATATACATCCTATTCATAATGCAAAAATTCGTATTTTTTATCCGTTAATCTTCTGTAATTTTGATTTGGTTTCCCATTAATCGGTTCTGTCTAAAATTGCTGCCCATACAGCTATAGTTCAAGGGCTTGACCATGACAGATATTTGATTCAAATAGTTGCGGTTCGATATGAATAACATTACACAAATGACAAAGCTAAACAGTAATTTCTGACAATCTCACAACGTGCAGTGGTCATAGCCAGCCTGTGAATCGATCATTGTGCTGTTCTTGGTGGATAAATAAAAGAAGTCGTCCTTATTCTTGTAGAATAGGATCGGATTTAAAAATGTCTATCTCGGAATACCGATTCTGAACTGGTTAAGTGCTCTGGTTTTTACTTCTACTTAATTACCCGGAATCACAGAATCGAAGAAAAAAATTGAAATAGTTGCTGAAAAATATCAAAATAGACCAAGCTATACAAGAACTTTTAAACAGGATCGTAACAATAAGGATGTCTTTTTTAACAAAGACTAATAAAAGATTTACACTTGATTTGGCAAAGGCGCCAAAACATCTAAAATCTTATTATGATAAATTGCAACAGCAATCACAACCTGCTTTTTTACGTTCAACAATTGAAACGGTGAGCAAAGACAATAGATTTAAAACATACGAAGATTGGAGATTTCTACCTGGTGATCGAGTTCTAATTGTCAAAGGAAAATTTAAAGGTAACATATGTAAAGTTTCGTCCCATAGTTTAGAATCAAACGGTTACATTTTAGATGAAAATGGGCCAACAAGAACTGTTCCAATTCCAAAAATGTATTGGACCGAAGGTCAGAAATCACATGTTGCTACTTATCCAGTTCCAATCAAGCAGAAAGATATTAAACTAGTTGCTACCATTGAAGATGAATCTGGAAAGGAAAAAACTGTCGCCATTGAAGATTTTATTTATCGAGGTAAATATTTCGATGAAAATTATAAACGAATGATGCCATATAGATGTGTTCGTAACCAAGAGGATCTGATAATTCCATGGCCAAAAAGAGAATCCATTGAAGATGGCCCATTATGTACGGACGTTGATGAAGCAAGGGAAAGAACTTTTTTCGTTAACTCTATTGTTAAATCACCAATCCCAGAAGCAGCTTTGTTGACTATTCGTAATCCTAAATCAAAATGGAGAAAACAGAAAATGACTGCAAGAGATGTTTCTAAATTGATTGCTCCAAAGATGCCACTATCGGACTCCAAGAAGGGTTACATACAGGAATTGAAAGAGAAGAGAGCAAAGGGTTACGATAGATTGACTGATGAAATGAAAGCATTCATTGGATCGACAGTTGAGAAAACCTTGAAAAAAGAAAATGTAGAAATATAGTTAGAAGACCTGTATATATATATGATTAAAACGATTTATTTGTTACGTTTTTGTAAAGTTTTAAAAATGATGCTTTTTATTCTTCTATCAGTGCCTTGAGCAACTACCCGACTTAATTATTAATATCTACAAATATTGTCATCAGGTTCCAAAACCAATCTTTAAGATACTTTCTAATATGTCATTCAAATCAATACTGAGAAAATATATAAATGATCCAAGCTTCGAACCAGATTTGCTGATATATGAGGACGAAAATATTGTCGTAATCAAGGACAAATTCAATAAGTCAATAATTCATAATTTAATTATACCTCGTGATTTGAAGAAATCGAAGCAAAACCCATTAATCGTGTTCAGAGATCATGAGTTTAAAGAATTGATTTCAAAATATGTTCTTATAGTTAGAGAACAAATGGAGAAAGAGCTGAAGTCCAGGAACCTTGGCAATATTGATATTCTAGTGGGTGTCCATGCAGTTCCGTCATTGGAAAATTTACATATCCATTTAATTACAAATGATTTTCATTCCGCAAAGCTTAAGAACAAGAAGCATTATAATAGTTTTAATACTAGCTTCTTTGTTCCATTTGATGAATTGCCATTAAAAGATGAAGATCAGAGATTGAACCATGAAGAGATGGAAACATTAATAAAAAGTTCAGATTTAAGATGTGTTCATTGTGGTCTGAACTTTAAAAATAAATTTAGTTTATTGAAAAAACATCTTACCGAAGAGTTTGAAACTTCAGCGAAGAACATTAATGAAAAATCTAATGACATAGTTGAATTGAAGCACAAATAAGATCTACATTAAGCAAAACAATTTCATTAACAAATAAACGTTTCATTTGTAAAATATTTGAAGGAATAAAAGCATTTAATCTACAGCTTTTCATAATCTAATTTCCCTTCAAGTTTTTTAACTTCTCCAACCTTTCTTACAGCCTTCATTAAATCGTTTTGAACAATGTAATCGCGATCAGCTCTTATAGCAAAGAACCCAGCTTCAGTAATAACATTACGAATATCAGCCCCATTGAAACCGTCACTCATCTTGACAGCAGCTTCAAAATCAAATTCACCTTGTTTACGAACTTTCTCAGAATGAATTTTAAAGATTTCTAATCTGCCAACTTCATTTGGCAATGAGATTTCAATTTTTCTGTCCAAACGTCCAGCACGTAATAAAGCTGGATCTAGAGTATCTGGTCTGTTGGTAGCCATAATGACTTTTGTTTTGCCCAAGTAATCAAAACCATCCATTTGATTCAGTAACTCCATCAAGGTACGTTGAATTTCACGATCAGCTGAAGTTCCTTCAGAAAATCTACGACCACCAATAGCATCAATTTCATCCATAAATATAATACATGGTTCGTGTTCTTTTGCATAACCAAACATTTCTCTAATAACTCTCGCAGATTCACCAATATACTTATCAACAATTGCTGAAGCAGGTGAAAAGATAAAATTTGCACCAATTGTTGCAGCAGTTGCTTTTGCTAACAGCGTTTTACCGGTACCTGGAGGTCCATATAATAAAACACCTTTTGGAGGCTTAATACCAACTCTTTGAAAAAGCTCTGGATTTTTCAGAGGTAGCTCGATAACTTCACGTAATTCTCTAATCTGCTCAGTAAGCCCACCAATACCACCAAAGGAAATATCACCAGGTTTGAACGAGGTCATATTATAAACCAATGGATCAACTTCTCTAGGCAAAATTCTCATGATTGTTAGAGTCGTCATATCCAAAGCAACTCTGACACCTTGTTTTAGGCTTTCTTTTTTGATTGAGTTTCTACAGCCAACAATATATCTTGGACCTGATGAAGCTTTAACAATGAATCTATCGCTGTCCAATTGCTTTAACACTTCACCAACAACTTGGCCAACAGATTGAAGTGCTTTGATATCATTCTCCGTTTTTTCGTAATCTTTGTCTAGTCCCCGTATACCTAATCTTAACTCTTTTAAACGAGACTCCCATTGTCTATGTTCTATTAATTTATTTTTAAAATTTGTTAATGCTCTTTCTCTTTCTGGATCTGTTGGTGCTGAAACCGAATCTTGTGGTTCACCTTGGTCTTCGTTCAAAGCCGCTAAAAGTGGATCATTTTCTTCACTCATCTTATCCTATTCAAGTCTCCTCCAAAATCTTAGTTTTGATTCAATTGAATTAACGCGATGTTACTGTTGATGATCTTCAAAATTCAGTGGCAATTATTTTGTTTTTGTTTTCTGAGAAGATGGGACCCTAAACTTCGGGTTACCCGGAGAGAACTAAGAAATATTGATTTTAATTTTTTTTAGTTCACCATATATTAATTTGTTTTATGAACAGTGAGGTTAGCAGCGTAAACAGGTTGTAATCGTTGAAAAACAAAAAAAATACATAAAAATGGAGTTTCACGCTATTATTTGTTGTGGGAAAGGTTATAACCTTGTTCCTTTTTCAGCGGCTAGGGAGACGGGTATTCCCAAAGCATTATTACCTATTGGAAACAAGCCAATGATTGAATATGTTCTCGAGTGGTGTGAGAAGGCACCGTTCAGAAACATTACAGTGGTGACAGATATAGGAACACATGACACCATTAAAGAGCTGGTTAATGAATTCAAGTCGAGTCGGGCGGAAAAAATAAGTTTAATTGAAACTATTGCAGTTGAAGGTGATTCCACAGGTTTGGTTTTGACCGAGTTCATTGGCAAGATTACTTCAGACTTCATTATACTCCCATGCGACTTTGTTACAGATTTGCCACCACAGGTTCTGATTGAAAGATTTCGTAGCAGAGATGATTCTGATATTGCGATGTCGGTTCACTATAATAACACAATAGAAAATATTGATAAAAAGCACCTAACAAACTACTACACTATATATTCAGAAGATCACCAGCAACTGTTGGATTCGTACTCTAAAGAATCTGTTGATTTAGCAAAAGCACTTGACATCAGAACACAAATGGTATGGAGATATCCAAAATCGACTGTCTCAACGAAACTTATAGATTCTTTCATTTATTTTTGTTCAGTGGAAGTACTGGATATCATTAGTAAAGAGAAATTTGAAACAGCGTCGAGGTCAATCACAAAAATCATCAGAGATCTAGCTCGTCGTTCCTGGAGACATGGGATCAAGAAAGAAACTATAGGTTTTTTCATTCTACCCGAGCAATGTACATTTATTAGATCTGACAATATACCAGCATACATGGAGTCAAATCGTTATATAATGAAACTAAAAGCAAGAGAACAACAACAACCTGTTGCTTCGAAGGAGAAAGGTGATGCCACCGTTGGCGCAGACTCATTTGTTGGTAAAGATACCTTATTGGGAGAACGGACAAATGTTAAGAAAACTGTTGTTGGGAATAGATGTACAATTGGTAAACGGTGTCGCTTAACAGGATGTGTTATCTTAGATGAGGTTGTATTGCAGGATGAGGTTGTTCTAGAAAATTGTATCATTGGTACCAAGGCTAATATTCAAAATAGAGCAAAACTAACTGCATGTAATGTTGAAGGTGGATATGTTGTTGTCAAAAATTCTCAAATTAAGGGTGAAACATTAACTAATCTGTATATAGAAGGTCAATTAGATGATGACGAGTTTGAATCTGACAGTGATGATGATATTTCCGGGGAAGATTTTTCAGAGGATATTGATGACGAATTTTCTGATGACGGATTATTCGACCGATGATTCCTCCATTAATCATTACACTATTATCAAGCTATACTATATTGTAGATTTCAGACATATATTGAACTGTGAGTATTACATGGTTCTTTATTAACGATGTTCCGGAGACGGAGAATTCTTCATTTTCGGGTAACAAAGGACTCATCGTTCTTTTTTTCTGTAAATCGAATCTTTATTGAATTGTATGATGATTACAGAAAAGTTTTTTTATACTACTTAATTTTTACTAATACTGATCAAAAATGAGCGAATCAAAGACTATAGTCCTTGAAAATGTATGTCATATGTCATATGATACAGGAGATATCTTTACAGATGGGTTTAGACCATTTTTTAGAGTGATTTTTTTACTAACATTTCTTTAAGACTGCTCGTAGAGATGCACTTATTGTTATTGAAAAAAAATACCAGAAAGTTTGGGAAGATGAAAAGCTTTTTGAAATAGATGCTCCTACATTAAAAGAGGAGCCATTCACCGTTGATGTGGAGGTTCTTCATGAAAAATATCCAAAATTCATGGCGTCAATGGCATATCCATATATGAATGGTGTTTTACACGCGGGACATTGTTTCACTTTGTCAAAAGTTGAGTTTTCTATTGGTTTCGAAAGAATGAAAGGTAAAAGAGCTCTTTTTCCATTAGGTTTTCATTGTACCGGAATGCCAATTCGTGCTTGTGCGGATAAGTTAACCCGTGAAGCTGAACTGTTTGGTACTGATTATTTGAATGCTCCTACAGATGAGGAGGAAGAAGCTCCAAAAGAACAACAAAAATCTGAAGACGTTTCAAAGTTTAAAGCAAAAAAAAGTAAAGCTGTTGCTAAACAAGGTCGTGGTAAATATCAGTTTGAGATTATGCTACAACTAGGTATTGCAAGACAAGATGTTTATAAATTTGCTGATCCAACTTATTGGTTGGATTATTTTCCACCTCTATGTGAGAGGGACTGTAACTTATTTGGAGCACGTATTGATTGGCGTCGTTCTTTTGTCACTACTGATATCAACCCATACTACGATGCTTTCATTAGATGGCAAATGAGAAGACTAAAAGATGTTGGTAGAATTAAGTTTGGTGAAAGATACACCATCTACTCTGAAAAAGATGGTCAAGCTTGTATGGACCACGATAGACAATCTGGAGAAGGTGTGACTCCACAAGAATACACGGGTATCAAGATTGAGGTCACTGAATTTTCCCCAGAATCTAAAAAAATAATTGAAGACTCTAATTTAGATTCTGCAAAAAAGATTTATTTAGTTGCTGCTACTTTACGTCCAGAAACCATGTACGCCCAAACATGTTGTTTTGTATCTCCAAGAATTAATTACGGTATTTTTGATGCTGGTGACTGTTATTACATTTGTACAGAACGTTCATTTAAAAATATGTCATATCAAAAAATCACTCCACAACGTGGTAATTATAAAGCAGCCCTTACAATTAACGGTAAAGCTTTGATTGGTTCTAAAATTCATGCACCATTATCAGTTTACAAGGAATTATATATTCTACCAATGGATACAGTTTTAGCCTCTAAGGGTACTGGTGTTGTTACATGTGTTCCATCAGATTCCCCAGATGATTTTGTTACTTCGAGGGATTTAGCAAACAAGCCTGAATACTATGGTATCGAAAAAGAATGGGCCTCATTGGAGGCAGTTTCAATCATTAGAACCGAAAAATATGGTGACAAATGTGCAGAATTCTTAGTTAATGAGCTCAAAATTCAATCTCCAAAGGATGCAATTCAATTAGCCAAAGCCAAGGAATTAGCATATAAAGAGGGTTTCTATAGCGGTGTTATGATTTTAGGTAAATACAAAGGTGAGAAAGTAGAAGTTGCTAAACCTAAAGTTAAAGCTGATTTAATTTCTACTGGTGAAGCTTTTGTCTATAATGAACCAGAAGGTTTAGTCATCTCTCGTTCAGGTGATGAATGTATAGTTTCGTTAGAAGATCAATGGTATGTTGATTATGGTGAAGAATCATGGAAAGCCCAAGCTTTAGAATGTTTAAACAGCTTGCAAACATTTGCTCCAGAAACCCACAACGCTTTCGAAGGTGTTTTAGATTGGTTAAAGAATTGGGCAGTTTGTCGTACTTATGGTTTAGGTACTAAATTACCTTGGGATGAAAAGTATTTAGTAGAATCATTATCTGATTCCACTATTTACCAAGCATATTATACATTTGCTCATCTTCTACATAAAGATTATTATGGAAAAGAAGTTGGTCCTTTAGGTATAAAAGCAGAACAAATGACTGACGAAGTTTTTGATTATGTTTTCACTCGTCGTGATAGTGTCGAGACTGATATTCCACTTGAATCTCTACAAACTATGAGAAGAGAATTTGAATATTTTTATCCGTTGGATGTCAGTATTTCTGGTAAAGATTTAATTCCAAATCATCTAACATTTTTCATTTATACACATACTGCTCTTTTCCCAAAAAAATTTTGGCCAAAAGGTATTCGTGCAAATGGTCATTTATTATTAAATAATAACAAAATGTCGAAATCAACAGGAAACTTTATGACATTAGAACAAATCGTTACAAAATTTGGTGCAGATGCTTCTCGTATTGCTTTAGCTGATGCTGGTGATACTGTTGAGGACGCTAATTTTGAGGAGTCAAACGCTAATGCTGCAATTTTACGTTTATATAATTTGAAAGTATGGGCTGATGATGTTGTTAAAAATATTGATACTTATCGTACTGGTGAATTTGACAATTTCTTCGATATTGCATTTGAAAATGAAATGAATGAGTTGATCGAAGAAACATACAGGCAATACGAACAAACTAATTATAAGTCTGCTTTGAAGTACGGTTTGTTCGATTTCCAAGCATCGCGTGATTATTACCGTGATTCAATGCCCTCTATGCATCGTGATTTGGTTTTACGTTATATTGAGGCTCAAGCTTTACTATTGACTCCAATTGCACCACATTTCTCAGAATATATCTACCGTGATATTTTAGGACACAAGGAAACCGTTCAAAATGCAAAATTCCCTAGAGCGACAAAACCAACTGATATCTCAATTTCAGAATCACTAGAATACATTCGTAGTATTTCACGGTCAATTCGTGAGGCCGAAGGTAATTTGTTAAGAAAGAAAAAAGGTAAAGATGCAGATCTTGATCAAACAAAACCTGTTAAGCTAACATTATTAATCTCAGATTCATTCCCTGAATGGCAGAATCAGTACATTGAGTTAGTTCGTGAATTATTCGAGAGTTCATCATTAGATAATAATAAAATCATAAAGGAAAAGGTAGGCAAAGATATGAAACGTGGTATGCCATATATCTCAAGTTTAAAACAACGTTTAGTTAAAGAAGATCCAAAGATCGTATTTAACCGTGAACTAAATTTCGACGAGGTTTCAGTTATTAAATCGACTATTGAAAACATTAAACGTGCAACTTCCAATGTCGTAACCACTGAAGTTCAAGTTTTATTATTCAAAAATGGGGAAACTACGGCTAAAGACATTTTCACTGGCGAACAAGTTGATATTCCATTCACTGCTAAGATTGTCGAAAATGCTGTTCCAGGTCAACCAGGTATCATAATTAAAAATATTTAGGCACCAGACTGATGATTTTTTGTTATACACATATAAACTTAGTTTTCTTGTTAATAGATAGAATTGTGTTTTTTTCTTTTTCTCAATAAATTCATTTCGTATAAGCTCGTTAACGTAACTTTCCTTTACAATGTATTTCACTCAAAACTTCACATGCTATATTAAAAAAATACATTCAATAAATAAACACATCGAGAAAGTTCATGTCACAACCATACAGCAAAAATAAAGTAACGCTAAACAATCAATGAAACAAGTTAAATAAGAATCATATTCAAACATCAAAACCGCGGTCACGCAACTTATTAACTGTCCAAATCCAGGATGAAGCAGCATAGTCCAAATTTGAAGCTACCGAACTAGATGTTGATTCTACACCACCTGTGGTAAAGTATTTTCCATTGTCTTTCTGGCTGAGTTCTGAACTCAACGCACACTTCAAAGTAGCAAATGAACCTTCTTCGTTTGAGCAACCAAAAAAATAACCAAAGATTTGAAAACAAATCCAAAACAGGATTCCGATTAATGGCAATCTCGTAAAATAACTAAATAAATTCGTGTTCATAACTAAACCTGGGTGAACTGAAAAACATAGAATATTGGGATTCTTCAATGCCAGCATTTTCATGTACTGTATGCTTAAGGTTTTAGCCATGGCGTACCTAAACCAGGTGAAGACAATATTTGGCTTGTAATTGAAAGTTGAATTTGGATTGAAGTAATAAAACTCAAAATGGTGGCCTATTGAAGAAACTATTATTATTCTGCTGTTATTCTTTATCAATGGCAACAATCTTTCAGTTAGTAAAAAATGTGCAATGTAGTTTGTCTGGAACTGAATTTCAAATCCATCTTTCGTTGTAGAGTAAGGCAATCCCATTATACCAGCATTGTTAATTAGTAGATGCAAAACTGACTCATTTGATTTGAATATACGACAAGCATTCTCAACGGAATGCAGATCTAATAAATCCATTTGAATGAAGTACAGCTCACCCAGAAATCTCTCGAGTAAATCATTCTCAACAACTTGTGATCTTCTTCTGTTTGCTTCAGCTTTGATCTCATTTATAGCTTTCTTGATCTTTTGAATGTTTCTACCCCCAATATACACAACAAACCCGTGCAAGTATAGATGTAATACCGTAAACCACCCGATGCCACTATTACCACCTGTTATCAAAGCAACTTTTCTTTCAACCGATGTATTAACATACGGCAGATTATCTGGATCAAAGTCCATAGTAAACGAATGAGCTTTGTTTAGAGTGGAAAGCTAGCTACGCTTAACTTAACAAAACAGATTTTATATGATCTATCGCTTAGATTTAAACTGATTTTTTTTTATATATTTAGTTTCTTGGTAAAGACACTCCTATATGAAAGAAGCTCTTAGTGATACTATTTCAATAATGAAATTTACTAAACTCGTCGTAATGCTAACAAAATAAGTTGAAACTAGTTAGATTTAACTAAATATATATATTATCTACCTTTTTTCGGAATCTTGGCCGTCTAACACAACCAAAAATCCACCAACAAGATGCAATGACCCACTAACAAAAACATCAACTTCTTCATCTAAAGATCTCACGAAATTCACAGAGCTTTCAATGTCATGAAAGACGCTCGTTCTTGTAGAAGGGTCAAGATTTGACCAAGCCTCTGATAAAATCTTTTGAACTTCTAGTTTATCAACTTGCTCTTTTGAAGTGTTCATAGAGACCAAATCGGCAGAATATGAGCCCGATGAGAAAGTAACATTAGTTGTGAAAATTGCGTAGTCAAACTTGACTGGAAAGATAACACTGTATAGTTCAGTAATTAGAGCACTGGCATCGCGTGTTTGCTGATTGAATAACAAAATCTTCTTTCTTCCGGTGTCTTTAGAAACTTGCTTAAACCAATTACCAGAGGCAATTATACTTTCCTTAGTGTGCGCGCCGTCAACATACCATGTTATTTTATCCTGATTTATGGTTTGACATCTACCTGGCCAAAATGTTTCTTTCAAGCCTTGTAGATTCAGCTTGTTGTCAGTCGTGATACCTAGCTGATGAAGATGTTCATTAGCGAGCACCAAGGCTAACGATGCATTTTGGATTTGAAAATCACCGGCTATACCCAGCTTTATGTTTTCCAATTCAGGGTTTATATCCACTATCTCTAGAGTAGTGCTTCTCTCCACAGCTCTTTCTTTTAAGACTTTTAAGCCTTCCTCTGGTTGAGGAACCGTGAAAGCTTTGGCATTTGCTTTGAAAATACCTCCTTTGTTCCATGCAATCTCCGCCAATGTGTTCCCAAGCATGAAAGTGTGATCAATACCCAACGCAGATACACCTGTTGTCGTTGGCTTTTCGATTATGTTCGTGGAATCTAACTCTCCTCCAACACCAACCTCATATATAGCTGTGTCAATACCTTCATTCATAAAGACGTAAAATGACAGCAGCGTCATATATTTAAAGTACGCAGGCTTTATGCCTTTATACATATGTGGGTATATATCTTCTGGTGATTCTGTGTCTGACAATTTATCCCAAACTTCAAAGAAGTATTTTGTAAACAAGTCCTCAGGTATTGGCTTTCCATTGATTCGGATTCTTTCTCTCACTGACTTCAAGTGAGGCGAAGTGTACAAGCCTACTTTTTTTATGGGATACTGCAGCAGTATGGATTGTGTAAAAGCACATGTAGAGCCTTTACCTTTCGTTCCAGTGACATGAATGATGTTCAGCTTGTTGAAGTCAGAGGGCTTGTAACCAATTCTTCGAGTCCACTCTATCATTTCAGGAATAGCCATCGCATTTTTATTATTTCCTAGCTTTTTAATAGCTTCTATGGTAGCGTAGTTTGATTGCAAAGAGTTCAAAGCAGCGATAGCGTCCTATTCATGTTTACATTAGTAACGTGTTCAAACATTGGAATTATGAGCTGAAAAAAACGCACATGGTAACTGCGTCCAATCCGCATTTTATCTTGTTGATCCTGCTGGTCTTGCTTTCTCATATATAGAAACAAGTGTCCCTTTTCTTTACCACTTGATCTTGTTGATGTTGTTGATCATCATGTAAAATAAAAATTCAAAAATTCGAAAAAAAATATACAAACACGTTACGTAATTTCTTATCACGATCAAAACTTATTAACGAAGTTTCTAAATTGTACACTTACAGAGTGGAAAAATATAAACATACCTATATATTTGACAAAGTTTTCAATAATTTTATCCCAGAAACGTTCTATCGACTCCTATTTGTCGTGGTTGAGAGTTGTTGTTTTTTGAAATTTCTGAAAGCATGAATGGAAGAGCAAAACTGGCAGAGCAGAATCAGATAGCACAAGTAAGTATTCTATGTGGTCTTTTGTTTATTGAATCGGTATTGACAAGTGATTAGATTGCGGAGTCTTACAACTCTCTGTATGGCCAGTTTTCGGCAAACGAGCTAAAATGTATTGGAAGTTATCAAATAATAAAGCTAATTGGGGAGGGAAGTTTTGGTAAAGTCTACCTAGCTCATCACAAATTCACTCATATAAAAGTTGTTCTGAAAACCGGAAGCAAGAATGACCCAAACGTCGTGAGGGAAGTCTACTACCATCGCCAGTTTAAACACCCAAATATCACGAGGCTATATGAGGTTATAATCACAGAAAAATGTATATGGATGGTTTTGGAGTATTGCCCAGGAAATGAATTGTATCTCTATGTCTTCAAGTGTGGTCGGCTGCCCATTGATGAAGTCAAGAAATTGTTTTCTCAAATTGTTGGAGCCGTATTGTATGCACACTCTTTGAATTGTGTTCATAGAGACTTGAAATTAGAGAACATTTTGTTGGACAAAAAAGGAAATGCAAAATTGACTGATTTTGGATTTACTAGAGAGTGTGCCAAAAACTCGTTACTGGAAACAATATGTGGGACAACTGTGTATATGGCTCCAGAGTTACTCAAGCAAGAAAAGTACGACGGTTTCAAAGTCGATACATGGTGCTTAGGAATAATATTATACACGTTGCTGTATGGAGAAATGCCTTTTGATGAGGAAGATGAGATAAAGTCAAAATTCAAAATCATCAATTTAGAGCCGGTTTACAAAACAGACATTCCAGAAGAAGCTGTACTATTGACCAAAAGATTATTAGATAAAGTCCCTGCATATAGGCCTTCGTTACTGGATATTTTGAATGACCCGTTTATTGATGGAGATTCACAAATTGAAATTCTAAACGTGTCATTGAAATCTAGTTCAAAGTTATTTCAGTCAAAAATGGAAAGAACTTTATTGAAAAAACTTAAAAGCATTGGTTTTGATGTGAATTCTTTGCAGAAAAGTGTGGTTGATAGCAAATGCGATCCATTATGTGGATTGTGGGAACTGTTGTTAGAAAAAGAAAGAAGGAAAGAGGCAAAAAAGGGGAAAAGTAGAAGTAGATCGGTATTGAGAATTCCAGAATCAACTTCTCGAAGGGTTAGCCAAATGATAGATGGGCAATCTCCTACAATTGAAAGAATCATCTCTGGAATTAGTGCAAGATCGAGTAACATGGATTCAAAGAGACCTTCTTTATATCAAGTGAATACGAATAATTCTTACATGAAGAACAGAACCATGGATCTCATGAATAACATGAACGATGATTTAAATAGTAACCATTACAACAATAATAACAATAGCAATGAAGAAAAGACAAAGAAGAGGAATTTTATCCAGAAATTTTCAAAATTTTGGGGAATAAAGAAAAAGGACAATGAAAGTCATGAACCCAAAACGGAGCCAAACAGCACGAATTCATCTCCGACAAAAAATAATTTGGGAATATTGAAACCCACATTCAACGATAGAAGACAATCGAAATTGATAATAAGCGAACCAATAGTTAATCACAAACCGACGGCATCATCATCATCTGTAATGTCTGAGAGATTTGTCTCACAAGATGGTGAGCTTAAAACACCAATCAGAAGACCAAGACCAAATTCAGTATTATCTCAGTATTCTGTTCAATCGACAGTCTTATCGGAAACAACTTCAATTGGTTCACACGCTACAATTGATTCAAGGCCGCCTTTCACAAGACGTATATCATCAGATGTTTCTTTATATAGTAGAGCAGGAACTAGAAGATCGGTTAGCTTGATTTCTAGTAATTCTAGTAACTCGGAACAAAGCTCTCCTAGAGGCTCGTTTTATGATTCAGGAACCTCTCCAGATGCATCAAGAGGACGTTTTTCTCGTGCCTCCAGAAGAAGTTTTAATGAGACCGTTTTTCCAACAAATTCGGTGACGAGAAGAAGACGATCACCTTTGGGACATGGAATTCAACCATCTAGAAGAAGAAATAACAACAAAAGATCAAAAGCATTCATTATTGAGGAGGAAGAATGTGACGATAACGATAATTTAGAAGATCGTGAGATAGATGCGGACTTTGAAAATTTAAGAATTAATGAAACTGCTAGAAATACTAGTGATTTAGAGGAATTTGATGATGAAGCAGATAGAGGTCGAAAACCATAGCATGAGCATTTAAACTAGGTGGCACACTTTAATAAACTGTACAATAATGTCACTCCACAGAAGAAGAATTATTTTTATTATATAAATATAAACACGCATTAACTCATTTATCTAGTGGCTTCATAATATCGATACCCATGTTTTGTAGTAACGTAGAAGCAGGACCTATTATCCCACTGTCTGTCTTAAGACTTTTCATTAGATTAGACAACGAACCGGCTAAATTTCCGTTTTCTGTAAATTGCCTTAATATCTGCTCTTCCTCACTATCATAATCATCATTTCTAATATGATCGTCCGCTTCATTGACTTCCATATCAAGCTTATCATCAATCTTCAAATTATGAAATTTTTCAATGTCCTGTTTTGATAACTTCAAAGCATCTTTCAAAAAGAATTCAAAAAAGTCGTCTTCGTCTATATCTATCTTCTCCTTTTCAAAATATTTCCGCGCTTCGTCTTCTGCTTCATCTCTAGTTTCATCTTTCTCTTCAGAGTCAGAGTCTGGCGGTGACTGTCTATCAAGTGTATCACCAACACCACTAATGCCTGCTTGAGTATCATCAAAAAAAGATTTCATTTTATTAATTAGTTCATCCTCATCGTTATTCAGGAGCTCACCTGGCTCAGACAAATCTAGATTTTTGGGCTCAATCACTTTATCAATAATGTTCAACCTTTTTAGTTCTTTCTGCAGTATATCCCCTTGATTATTAAATTTCTTAACTTCCTCTTCTGATATAGTTTCTGTTATTTCAAGTTGATTATTTTCGACCATCCATATTAAAGATGATTTAACTAAATCCCCCGAGAATTTCTTGAAATCAGTGTAGGTTGTATCATTTTTGAAGAAAAATTCAAGAAAACAATTTGATAGCACAGACAACCTTATCTTCAATTCCACCAATTCCTCACTCTCTCTCTTAGTGCCATCCAGTGTAATCTTTTCTTTAGCAAACGTATTAGTAGCTTGGTTTATTAAACTTGGCGACTTCATCAGCAGACTAGCATATTCCTTGCTAATATTAATAGTGGTAGTTGTTATATTCTCCAACGCTGCTGCTGGAAATTCAGATAATTTCCGAATTATTTTGTCATCGATCTCTGGAATTTTCATCATCTTATAGACTGCCCTTCCTAAAAATTTAAGTGATTCATTCAGCAGTAATCCACGATTCATGTAGTACTCTTCTGGTATCGTTAATATTCTTCCATGATTTATCCAGTCTCTATTAGCTGAAGTCTCGGGTTCTATCCATTCAGGCAAAAAATCTGCCGCTTCTATAAGTAAAAATTCGCCTTCTGAATCAAACAAGTGAACATATATATCAGGGTATGTCTTCGAAAATTCAAATAAAATTTGAGTAACTAGCCACTCATCTACCAAAACATCACCATAGACCAGTTGAAGAAAGATATAGTCAACCCCGTTTCTCTCAGCAAGATCCAAAATTGGAGCTGACTCGTTCCATAAGTAATAAGAAATCCATGGCTTTAGTCTGTTTGACAAATCATCAAAAGCTTTTTGCAAAATCAATAACGAATCCTTTCGAGTTATGACTGGATTTATGTTGAAAATTGAGCAGCACATTGTATCTTTCTCAAAGTGAACGCTGGTTATATCGCCCCATATAACCTCATGGCAACAATCTACTAGTTTTCCAATCATATTCTCATCGCAATAGTAGTTAGTAACTTTAAATATGAAGATTATAGACAATTCTAAAGAATTAATTATTTTAAGTTATGTAGCCCTGTCTATTTCTTAATTTTTTTTTGGATTTATATCTGTTTGGCCAACAGCAACAGCAACAGCAACATCATCATAATCACTAGCACCATCACCATTGTCCAGAGAAAGAATAAATGACTGAAATTCAAAGAAGAATTTGGGATGGGTCTATAAATATATGTTTTATACTGTCGCCTAATGATTCAAATCAAATGGATGAAACGAGAGAATTCTACGTATGTTAACTCTAATCTGTTGCGTACCAATCAGAGATACAAAACTAATATTTATGTCCTGGAAAGTGTACAGTTAATCGTAATTCATACTTCCCTCTATATCTACAAAAAGTTACTAAATATTTCAAACCTTTCTTGCTGGTTCCTGAATGGGGTGATTCTTCAGAATGGTGGTTAGAATTCGAGGATGTTGCACTAAAATGGAATTATCCCATTGGTCTACTATTTGATTCATTGACTGGGCTGAACCCAAACTCAAGAAGCACAGGGGTCTGGAAACTTACAGTGCACTATAGAAACTACCCAACTGAGTACGTCATACCATTCCCAAGTTATAAGACACTGGAGGACCACTGGGTTAATCAGCTTAAAGAATCTTGTTACATTCAGCACGGTAGTACGAAACCGATAATGGCCTTATCAAAGGCAGATTCTTCAGAACTGTGGAATGCCCTCTCCACCCATAATTTGACGCTGTTCAACTCGATCTATTCAAAAATTGAAAGTTCAAGCTTAAGGAATCTCCCAATCAAGCTATACCTTCCCGTGAACAATTTGAATATTCAGCTACCTGTGAAACCAAAAGATAAGGATAACTGCCCAAAAACCATTGGGGTGATATTGAATGAGCTGCTTCCAGATTTGTTTCCGTCCAAAAGAAACTACGTTTTGGCAAAACCTGTGTTACATGGAACATTTGTTCCCTTGAATGCAGTGGGCACAGAGTTGTTTCACGAAGGTATGTACATTGATGGCTTTTTACATATTTCCATCATTCTGACTTAGCGTTTTATTTAGTTTTTTATGAATGATGTGGTGCATACACCTGTAGCCTCAAAAAGAAAGGGTTGTAGACTACAAAAACTATTAGTGCTCGTTATTGTGTCTCTTATTAAATATTAATCACATTGGGACATCGAAAACAGCTTGTAACCAAATTCTATACATCTTTAGTTGCCTTTTCCTATTAACAATTAGTCTTCTGTCAGTTCCGATTTTATTCTCGGTAAATCTTTTTGTAAAAATCTCTCTCAACTCTTCTTCTGTGAAGAAATAAACTCTTGTTCCATCACCTCTAATGTAAAAGTTGTCATCAAGTAATCTATTCTTTTTAAAGCGAACTTGTGCTAAGTCGTATCTGCCATAATCACGAAATAATATCTGCCCCCCTGGTTTCAATATTTTTTCCAAGTTGCTTATTGCAAAATCCCATTGATCTGGTGATAAAGCGCTAAAAACAAATATCATAACTGCAACATCAACTGAGTGTTCAGCAACACCCTCTGGTAAGTCACCTACTGAATTTGCCAAGTCCCAGACTGTGGCATGAGCAAATTTAGGATTGAAATGTTCACTATTTCTAACCAAATCAACAGCCTTAGCACTGTAGTCAGCACCAATTAATTTCAAGTTTTTGTTCTTATTTTGGTTCAAAATCGGAAACATCGTATTTCCTGCTCCGCAACCAATCTCAAAAATAGTAATAGGTGGTGAATCCTCTTTTGTGGCCTCATAGAGTGTAGGAAACTCAATCTGTAACCATTTTCTATCTTTAAAAAAATTCTCTTTGTTGTTTTTATAGAAAATGTCCCAGTATTTTGCAGGATTACCATTAAACAACTTTTTATCAAAATCTTTCACTGGATCATCGCGTTGCTTCTTTATCTTTTCTTCGGCTTCCTGTATCTGTTCTGCACCCCATTCGACGTTATCCCATGCATTGTGATCCCAGACATCTTCTTCGTTGGCTAGTTTTCGCTGGCCAAATACAAATGGATCATCTCTTCCTATACGAGTTGGGGCTTCTTCGTCTTCTTTGTTTATTTGTAACTTCTCAAAGGTTTCATACAGCTCCCTGTGCTCTCCTAGTACTAGTTCATCTGAAGTCATCTTGTACACTACTAATTCTCGATTGATTCATACAATATGTACCAAATTTTTTAAATAAAAATTTTATTCACTTCCGAGGAAGGGACGTACGACCCTCCGACTACCTCCTACACACCAATCAAGGTTTCTGAGATGAAGGACTCCCGTAACTGTTTCTATGACCATTTGCCCTTAATTCACAAGAAAGCTACATTTATAAAAAATAAAAGAACTCTTTTGTCACAAACCTCTCCAGTATATCTATCAACCATCAAAGCTTTATTTTATCAATCTGATTTGTAATCCATTATATAATAACTTTAAGCCTCACGATGAGATAGCCAGCCATTTGCTAAACAACCAGCCCGTTTTATGCTTTGAATACATGACTTAGCGAGAAAGCAACTCTATGTGTAGGCATTATTACCTAGTAAGCACAGATAATTTTGAATCATTTTTCTTCTTTTGCAATTTGTTCTTTCTTGATACTTTTTTTTTCGAAATCCCGAGCGTTCATATTAAGTTATTTAATTCTAAGTAGCAAGCGATTCAAGTTATTTCAAGTAATTATCAAACCAGTATGGGTAGAAAGTTCGTGGGAGAAGTTTTTGATTTGGATCAGGATTTTGCAGGTCCGCTAGATCTGAGTGAATTGAAATACATCAACTCTGTCAAACCAACAGTAAGTATAGTGTCAGATTTTTTTGGTTCACAAGTAAACCTACTAATACACTTTTGAAACAGAAATACAGCTTGAACAACATTCCTATCATCATCAATACAAGATTCAGCAAGTTTGAGAAAAGAAGGGCCGTTAGTGCACCTTGTATGAGCTCAGCCTGGAAGCAGTTCAAATCAACTAAGAAAAACATGAGACCATCGCCATTATCATTAAAAACTCCAACGAGTGTGCCAAAGCACCAATCAGTACCTACCCAGAAAGCGCAGTCAAACCTGAGAAACATCTCACCGGATTACGAGCAAGAGTTGGTGTCAATAATCAACTCATACTTAATACAGATGACAGAAAATGATGATGATTTACACACAAATATTGTTCATCTTGAAAATGAGGATGATTCAAACCCAGAATTGACTTCGTCATCTTCAGACGAAGCCAGCGAATTTTCGTTTAAATCAAGCGGCGATGAAAATAATTTACTGGTTCCAGATTCAAAACCATTACCTCTTCTGCCCTTGCATTCATCAGCACATGTTGTTAGAACACAGAACTCGATCAACAGACCAATAATAAAGGCCGGTATCCCACCCCGGGTCCCAGTCCATAAAGAGAACTGCAGTAAGCCTGATGAGTATATACAAACGAGAATGGGCAGTGTAAGAAATAGACCGTCAGCATTACCAAGTGATAGAATAGACACATCAAAATACACCAGAAACTGTTCGTTTGGAAAATCAAAAAAATATGGAGACTTGAATGCTGTTCCCAAATCTATTGAGAATATCAGGGAAGTCAGTTCGGAAAGTGCAAAAAATATGAAAGAATTGGGTATCGATGCCTTCATGTTACCTGATTACAACCATAGGAAAAGTGACTTACAAGTGGTAAATAGAAATATTAGTGATAACTCAGTCACTACAATCACTGACAACAATTTGAAGGAAAATGTGAAGCATGAAACCAAGGATGGTAGAAATGATAGTTCTGACAATTTGAAATACTCTAAGTCGTTCTGGGATTCAAGGGGAAACAAGTTCCGGAACATCTCTTCATACTGTGTCTAGATAGACTTTTTGTGGGTGTTCTCTAATTAGGTTTTGTTGGTTTAAGAGGGAAAGACACTGTTTTATTTGTAGGATTATCTAAATATATATATGTATATTCATATGCCATAAGTAGACTATATGCCATTCGGTCTGGACACGCTTACAGCAAAAACCAAAAACCGAAGATACTTCAAGTTACTACTTCTACGTTATGTCTTCGAGAAATATATAAACTGAGTAAATCTAAGGATGTCGCCTCGAAACATGATCTCACTTGATGACTTGACGGTTAACAATATTGGTGTTCTGAAAAAAATAAATGAAACCGTTTTACCGGTGAAGCTTCCTGATACATTCTATGAAAAATCTTCAGATCACGATGTGTTGGTTCAATTAGGTATGTAATGTTTTCATAACTTTATAAGCTACTGGAATTACTAACTTCTATTCAGCCTACTACGGAGAGATTCCGGTTGGTGCGGTCACAGGAATACTGAAATATGGCTCGAATAAGACAACACCAACTAGCATTTACATATACTCGTTAGCCGTTTTAGAACCATATAGAAAGCTTGGAATTGGTAAACAGTTAGTTGAATATATTGTTGAGAAGGCCAAAACTATGTATATCCATGAAGTCACTGCGCACGTTTGGGTTAAACATACGGATAGCATACAATTCTATCTTCACCTAGGCTTTGAAAAAGTGAGTGTTGATAAAAACTTTTACAGCACACTGGAATGCCCAGATGCTCAAGTGATAGCTAAAAAGTTTTGATACAAAAGCACAAAATAAAGTCGATTTACAAAAATAAAATGGGAAGTAATGCTTCATACTTGTATTCGTCGTTATACGCAAATTTAATTAAAAAATTATTATACATCATTTTTATTTCACTTTAATTTCTAAACAGCCTTTTAAATTAGTACTCCTAATCATCATTTTCATCTTCTGTATCTGTGTTGATATCTGTAAAATTTTCATCCTCGTCAATATCGCTATCATCATCACTCGATTCACTATCATTTTTATCACTGTTTTTGGTGACAGGTTCACCCTTCAAAGAAGCTAATGCACCAGCAATTGAGTCTTCATCAGGAGGAGGAATATCGTAATCAACTTCTTCAATTTTTGGTGGTTCTTTTACATCCATCTTAACAAAAAAACTGACGTCAGTACCAACATAATCTGTTGATTTCAAAGAAATCTTATAGTCAACAACTGCAGGTTCTGATGGAGTTGGAGCAGTTAATGGAATTTTAAAAGTTCCAACTTTCAATTTTGAGCCATCTTTGAATTCCTCCTGTGATAGTTCCAAATTTGACAAATCCAAATGTGTTAAATATGACTGGCTCTCTGCAATACGGCCATCTTTAACTAATGAAACCAAAGCTGTCCAATTACCTAACTTGTCATTTGGATAAAATGGCGCAAAAGTTTTAGGTAATCTTGGCTGCTCTGTAATGATTTTGAATGGGTCACGTAATGATTCCATTGTTTCTTCTTCTTTCAGTTTTGATTCGTCAATTTTGGTAATACCATGATGATATGGTGATTTAACTAGTACTTTGACAGAAATATGAGCAGTTGAGCTTGGTGTAACAACAGTTTCACCAGGAACTTTAACTTCAGCTTTCAAAATCTGCAGGATTGGTATATGTTTAACAACTTTCAAGGTTTCTTTTAACTTTGAATCTGTTTCGATACCCAATTGTTTTTTGATTTCATCATTGGATAGCGTTGTTAATTTCCGTAGTGATGAGACTGTGGATGATTTAATTGAGTCAAAATTAACATTTGGTAACTGCAAGAATTGCTTTTTGTCTCGTAATTTACCATCATGATTTATAGCTTGGACTATCGACTGTATAGTGTCAACAATGGTCTCACTGATGTCGGTGTTTCTGAAAATTGTAGAAATATCTAACAAACCGTTTAAAAGCTTTAATGAGATTGAAATGACTTTCAGTTGATCATCTGAAATTTTTCTATCCAAATGATCATTTAACAATTCACGAACTCTCTTTGGATCCTTGAAACCTAGTTCTTTAAATTCTTGAGCTTCGCTTAACCAATCTAAAATCAAGGACATTGTAACAACCTTAGTAGGCTTAAAATTCATAACCTTATCAACATATAGGTTCGAAGTTTTAATGTGAATATTAGCTTTTGTAAACGATTTTGTTCTATTCCACCATTTGCTAACTAAGTACGGTAAAATTAACCCAATTGACAGAAG
This sequence comes from Wickerhamomyces kurtzmanii, assembly GCA_030572875.1. NCBI lineage: Eukaryota > Fungi > Ascomycota > Saccharomycetes > Phaffomycetales > Wickerhamomycetaceae > Wickerhamomyces > Wickerhamomyces kurtzmanii. The sequence continues at coordinate 33,098 of JAJMCJ010000011.1, read as the reverse complement.
GTATAAGGACAACAGGACTGGTGATGATTTACCTTCAATCAACCATTTAGGCAAAGCAATTCCGTGGGAAGTTTGTTGTTGGCCATCGGGGTGGCCAAACTTGATATAATTTTCTTTAGAAACTTCGTCTGATAAAGCTTTATAAGCTTTTGAGATCAAGACATATTTCTCTTCCAGTAACGCTCTTTCAGCTTCACCTACATCTCTTGAGATCTTATCAGGATGAAACTTTATTGACAGTTTTCTGTAAGTTGATCTGATCTCCCTGTCAGTGGCACTGAAAGGAACACCTAACAATTCGTATGGATCAAAAGAGTTTGTAGTTGCTGCAAGTTCGTGTGTTGAAATGTGATAGACTATGTACCCAACAATGCTCCATCCAAACAGCAGGATCAGATGTTTCAACTTGAAGCTCCTGTTCTGTTTCTTCCTAAATTTTGTTATTTTTGGATCAATCTTTACTTTCAGATCAATTTCACTGTTCTTGTAAACTTGTCCTTTAGAAGAAAAAGAGATGGAAGATAACGTGAAAGGAACCAACACAACGAGACCAAGAGTAAGTACAAAAACCGGCCACGTATCTGAGTTCTCATCATACGAATAACGTGAATCTGACATTGTTTTTGTTAGTTTGATTTATTATTCTCAGTTCTTCTGTTAGAGTGTTGTTGTCGTGTTTAAATTCAAGAAAAACTTGGAAGAAAAACTCCCACCGATTTTTATGAGGAAAATTTTTAAAAACAACGACAACAGCTACAACAAACTAAAGAGATATCAGAATCATGAGTTACAACGGTAGAGGAAGAGGTGGAGGACACTATGGTAATAACAATGTCAGTAACAACAACAGCTATAGCGGGATGAGTGGGCGTACTGATTCGTTCAACAATAAAAGCTCACAGGTTCCTGTAGAAATTAGAGGTTGGCAAGGTGCGACTAAAGACAATCTGGTTAGTTTTATCAGTAGAAAGACAAGGATAGTGTTGGTTGACTCTATTGTGGACAACGATACAGTTAAGGCATCCGTCCGGTCTCAAGAAGATGCTGATGCTTTAGTCAAATGGTCCGGTGTCAAATTTGCTGGTAATTCTTTGAGAATTAGTATACCGAGTTCAGCTGCTGCCGCAAATACTACAAATACGATTGATACTTTGAAACATTTCTTATTCAGAAGATACAATCCACAGATAAAACTTTTAGACCTGACAAGCATTTCAAGTGACGAGGAGCTAGTTTCAAAGGGCTTGTTTTCTACAATTTCAACACAATCTAAAATGTTTCCAGCCCTGATGAAATTAGCTTCCAGCGAAACCTCTATAGTGGTTGAAAGCATTGATCTCTCAAATAACAACTTGCAGGATTTGAATGGGGTTACCAGTTTATCTCAGACCTTTCCACACTTGAAGAATTTAGCTCTAACCAATAATTTGATTTCGAAAACAAGAAGTTTAGAAATCTGGAAAAATAAATTCAAATTTCTGAGAGAGTTGATTCTATACAATAATCCAATTACTCAGGACCCAAACTACAAAATCGAAGCATTGAAAATTTTTCCAAGACTGATCATACTGGATGGTGAACCTTTAAGAGATGAATCGAAACTGTCAATGATATATAAATTACCGATAAACTCAACTATTTTTTTCTTTGAAAATAATGATATTCAAAATTTATCAACATCATTCATAACAAACTATTTAAAATTATGGGATGAGAACAGATCAGAAGTTTTACAATTATATAGTTCGGAGTCTCAGTTCTCGATTTCTGTTGACTCTTCAATAGCTCATTCAGTCGAGTCAAACGATACCTCTTTTGCATATTATATCCCAAATTCGAGAAACTTGACAAGAGTATCAAGCGCCAATTCAAGATCTCAAAGGTTAGGAAAGGGACAGGAATCGATTTTGAAATTGTTTAAAACAATACCATTTACAAAGCACAGATTGATCGAAGATCCTAATGTTTTTTCAATGGAGTCGTGGATTTTCCCTCAAGTGAATGGTTTCATAATATCACTGCATGGTGAATTCGAGGAAACCAGAAAACCTGAGCTTGATTCTATTCAAAAACGTGGAGGAGTGCAGTCTCGTATATATCTTTCAAAGAAATCTTTTGATAGGACTTTCGTTGTTGTTCCTGCTGCAAATGGCTCAATGATTATTGCATCTGATTTATTGACTATTCGTCCGTATGCTGGGTCGAACGCGTGGAATCAACTACATTTAGAGAATCAAGCAGTCTCATCTTCTGTTGCACCAGCTACATCGTTACTTCCACCAGCATCATCTTCATCATCAGTATCACCAATACCATGTGTGCCAAATACACCACACCCAAATATCCCCCCAGAAGTTGCTCATCTATCACTTGTCCAACAACAGCTAGTTGAAAAAATATTAATTGAAACAAGATTAAATGTTCGATTTAGTTTATTGTTGGCTCAAGAGAGCGGCTGGAACTATGAAACCGCAATACATGGCTTTAGAGAATCTCATTCAAATGGACAAATTCCTCCAGAAGCCTTTCAATAACTTTGAAATGCGATTGTAACGTGTTCTTTTTCATTTATTTGTTTGTATATATATTTATTAGTTGTTTATTAGTAAACTTATCTAAAATGCTTCTGAAAGAATTGGAGAATGTAAAGAACGTAATTACCCTAACTCATATAATACGCACATGTGAATAACGGAAAGAAAGTGTCAAAAGACTTGTAACAAGACCGGTAAAGAAAGGTATACATAACAAAACAAGAAAATAACAAAACAAAAATAATCTCTAAATAGTAAATGAGCCCGTATCTTAAAAAACACATGATACTATGTCTTGGATTTGTATAACTGAAAAAGCGATATGTAGTAACCTCCTAAACTTTATTGAAATTTTCTGGAACTATTGGCTTTCTCAAATTTTTCACATCTGCCGCATTCCTTATTGAACCATCTGAAGATACGTTAGCATTGGTTGCTGAAATATCTGAAGAAGTATTTACATTCTTTTCCTCATTAAAAGAATTTTCTTCCAATTTAGATTGAATCTCAGCTTCTTCTTTATCCAACAAAACTGTCTCTTCGTGATCTTTTTTCATCATTGCAGCATAACCAAATCTAGATTTTGCTCTTAATTGTGGACCCCATTTTTCGAAAATCCATGGAACTGGAACCATAGCTAATGCAACAAACGCGAATAATGAAGAAGCCCAATCAATACCCAATCTGTCATACATCTGAACAGTGAACAATGGGAAGATCGAAGCTAAAATATATCTAAAAAGGTTGTTTGCAGCTAACGCAGATGCCAAAGCTAAAGGTGGAAATGACATTGAAAAGTAAATCATAACTGTAAAAAAAATCAAAATTAACCCAAAACCAAATGGTACACCAGCAATTATTGGGCATATCCAATGGACAGACGTTCTTGATGACCATCCCAGCCAAAACAAAGAAATTGGTAAAACAACAGCACCAACCTTACAAATGAATAATCTTGATTCAGGTGGATCGAATGCCAACGACCCATCAGCATTACGTCTCCCTCTAGTTCCATCAGGATTCTTCTTAAAATAAATAAGACGATCACACAAGATATAAAAGATTGTTCCCAAGACAAGACCTAACCCAATACCTAAGAATGCTAAACCTGAAACACCAAGTGACATATGATAAACTCCTCTAAAAATAACAGGGTAAGCTTCAAAAAATCCAAATAACACTGCAAAGATAAAAGCAATATAAATTGAAAAAACCATGACAATAGGTTCGACAACTAACATTAAGAGCGGTTTTGCTAATGTCACTGTACAAATAACTTTCAGAAAATCAAGAATTGAACCTTCTGGTTTTTTCAATTTTAAACCTCTTTTTTCAGCTCTACTTTTCAAGATAATTGGTTTATAGGTTTCTGGAGTAATTAAAACCAAAGGTAAGATTGCACCTGCAGCCATGAGATTAACCCATAATGTCCACTTCCAACCTTTGTTCTCTGCTACAAACCCACCTATGACAGGACCTAGGACAGGACCAGCAAATGGAGCCAAGCAAAATGAAGCCATTGCTAACCCCATTGCTTCTGGTTCCCAGATATCGGCAATTGTACCTCCTGCAACAGCCATTGCAGGACTTGCAAAAAAACCAGCAAAAAATCTTAATACTAAAATTGATCCTATGTTCTTTGATAATCCAACACCCATTGTAAATAACATTGAAATTGGCAGTGATGAGACGTAAACGACTCTTCTTCCAAATAATTCAGAAATGGGAGCACCAATAGCTGGACCAAAAGCTAAACCTAAAAGGTAAAATGTCAAACCTGCTAAACCAAGTTCTTGTGATATATTCATTTCAGCCATAAGACTAGGAACTCCACAGACATAAAGCGAAGAACCAAAAGTAACAACTAAACAAATACCAGCGACCACCATTGTTGAACCCCATCTTTTCCATAGTGGCCAGTTGAGAGGATTGTCTATATCGTCTGGGCTGTCCCAGTCTAGTAATCTTGGGTCAATTTCTGCTTCTTCGACAATACTTTGTTCTTTTTTAAGGATTTTTTTCTCAGACACTCTACTAATTGTTCTCTGTAGAGCCATATAATATTGTTCAGACTCTGATTGATGTGTGTTTCTAGGTCTTGTTGGTTCCCCATAAATCGATTCGGAATCACTGAAGGATATGTGTGATATCGCACTTCTTATTGATCCAGTATTTGAATTGGTTCTGAGAACTCTTTCTGTATCTTTTGGTTCTGCTGCTTCTTCTGGAAAAAATACTTTTTCTGGTTCATCTTGTAAGTCGTTATTGCCTGTACCTGGGAGATTCTCTGTGAGTAGTGATGTGGTATTATTATGAGTCTCATTACTGCGAATAGTTGAGGAGTCACTTGCATTCTCAGCTTCTGTTTGGTTGTGCCTTTGCTGCTGCTCTTGGTTGTAATTGTCTGAATTCATTGAATACTCTTCAGCTGTTTGATAGTCGGTTGACGCCGTTTCTGCAAGGGAGTTTCTTGATTCATCTGTTGGTATACCAGCAGCATTGCGAATTTCGTCTTCTTCTTGTTTGGAAGTTCCAAAAATACCCATTGTGCTTTGTGTTGTCTATTCTATATCTAAAAATATCTTTTATCTCTCTAATAAGCTCTATAGTTTTCTTGTAATTACTCTATTTTGTGTGAAAAAAATTCTATGATACCACTTTCAAGCTTGGTTTTATTTAAATGTCAAGCGCTTAGTTGAAAATTCCTTCCAACGCACTTCTAGTAGTTTTAATATATTAATAACGTATGGATTGATAACAATGCCTGACGCAGGAAAAAAGGATTCGTTGACTTTATATATATTTCAGGATTAACCTCGGTCGATTTTCACTAGTTCCGAATTTTACAAACCGAGACGCAGTTTTTTCTCTAGATTTTTCGTAATTGTTGTAAATTCTTTTAGGTCTAAATGAAAAAAACAGAGTGTATGGGCACAGTCATTATGATAAAGGCATTACAGTTTATCAGTGATTTCATGTAGTAGTTCACACACACGTAAGTAATGTAAATAGATAAATTAAGTTAACTTTTTAAATGTTGATTATGTAAGCCATTTTGTGAAAAGCCACTATTGGAACAGAACTGGATCATCAATTCACAGTTTATTCATTAATTGGATGTTGAAAAAAGGATACAGTTTTTCAATTGACCGCATTATTTTATTGTGTTTTTAACAATATAATGATACGTAACATTAACTGGTAAATACTCAAAGTTTACTTGTTTACAATCTCCGAACATCACGTGATGGCTGTAATTTTCCTCTACTAGAAGGTAGAATTAACAATTCCACAAAGTGCTGAAATCAGCAGCCTTTAAAGAACAGAATTCTAGCTCCATCGCACTGGACGGCAAAAGCGGTTTTACTCGAGGGTAGGATTTACACTAGACAAAGCAGAAATAAATTTTCTGTGCTTTCAGATACTTGCTTGCTATATATACATGAAAACGTATATCACAGCCTATAATTGAATAACACGTTACTTATTGAATTTGAATTTTAATAGATTTTATTTGAAACTGGTGCTCCACTCATCTCGTAATTAAGACTCTCTCTCCCTCAAGTTACTCACCCAGCTCACGGTTATAACTCGCTTAAAGTTTTTCCGAGCATTATTGTGTCAGGTAAATTTGAATTACCCATATGCCAATCTGGTACGTACGTACGCAATATTCGTATTCAGGAACAACAATTAAAAAAAATATATATTTTTATTTGTCAGATATTAGGTAATTCATAAACGTTTCCTAGTTTGGTTGCAGGGTATAACAAAGTCACGTTCTGTCCTAGAAAGGTGGCAACAAGATATGGTTTATGACAAGTATTTTGGATTCATTGCACAAGGATGACTTCACAATATCCTAGAACGGAGCCAAAGCTTAACGTCATGGGAACGCTCTCTGACGACTTTCGTAAACGCAGGTTTCTCTGTCTTAGAAGAAGGTACCATACTCCTCTGAGTGTTCGCAGTGGCTTCACTGCTTGTGGGACCGGTTCACTTGATTATACAATTGTATTTCTGCCAGAGGTGATAGAAAGCAATATCAGGTGCAGGTTCAACACTATTTGTGGACACATTCCGTACATCATTTGAGTGTAGAGAGGCTAACTCAATTCAGACGAAGGTCTGTCTCGGTAAGAAAGCGATCAGAGACACGGTCACCCCCCCTTGTATTATACAGCTTTACCAAATAGTTATACTATTTACATGTTATTCCTGGATTCAGTGAATCGTACCCCTAAAGGATCAACGGGGTGCTTTCCTGCTTTATCAGAATAGCAGTTTTCTTCCTCGAATTATTAGCTGTTCTTGAGCAAGGAGAAGCTAAGCATGAATATTATTTACAAAAAATATATAATCTTGCATCAAATCCCTGTGTTCTCCAGGCACAAGAATCATTTTTCATGGTAGCTGAAGCAATATGGCACCTTACTTTCAATTCTCTGCCTAATCAGTGATAAGTAACCTTGTTTTGTTCGACTTGGACCGCACCTACCTTTTCACTTATACATCGTAGTAAGTCCTGTGATTCTGAATCCCGTGATGTTTTTACAAAATCGAATTAGTGGCATAAAGCTACTCCGTATACAATGTTTCAAAAAAAAACTGTCGTATCAGGAATATGACTATTAATTGAGTATATACGTAAACCGATTTGATCAGTGTAGTACATCCAAGTTTTTTTTGGTATCAGACGTTTCAGACTGTTTTATCAACTGATCGAGATAGCTTTTGGCTGATTAAGGCATTATGCAATTACAGGTAGTGAAACAGGTACTCTATGGCTGAAAACGTTTTAGAATTGCGAACCATTATGAAATTGTAAAGAAGGCGTACACCATATTCCGCAGACCAATTTTTTTTGAGTGCTCTATTTCAACACAGAAGAACCAGGAGTTTCAAGTTTGGAAATCAGGTCTTGTACCTAACTCATAATTTATCTTCAGGGATCCACCGTCGAATAAATTTTCAATATTTAAAACTCAGCAGTAAATGAAGGCATTAGCCAATCACTTTTATTATCGTCATCATATATATATTAATAGTCAAACTCTCTAAAATTTCTTAAACATAAACACAACTTGAAATCGCGTTACGGAAATTCATGTTAGATATCTCATCTAGAAATCTTCGAAAGCCATTTCTGGGCTGGATTCTACATATATATGCATGCTGAGATGCATCCATATGAGTCAACATGAGAAGATTTCTGAAGATGGGTACTCCAAAAGAACTTTTTTGAAATGGTTATAAATTATAAAAGTGGGTGCGGTACTAGTTTCAGCATTATGTTTACTTTGTGCGAAACTTTTGCTTGCTGATACGTTGTTTAAATATGTTTCTTTGCAATAATCATTCCAACTGCAGTATTTAGTTTTGAATCTTGCATTTGCATATGCATACGCGGAATCATCGACCAAGATTGGTTTTTGATGTATCTTTCCGAGATTTTGTCATTAACCACCCTTCTTTATTTTTTTTAATTGTTCCACCTATTCGAAATATTTCTCGTTTTGTTTTACTCACCAAGACATTACTTAGTTGCTATTATTATTTGTGCTGATCATTATTAGAGGTTACTGTAATTTTGACATTTATAATTACTATTGTGTTCTTTCAAGACTTCTCAGTTTCAAAGAAAAACAAAACAAAACAAATATGAAATACTCCATTCTTTCAGCAACGCTGTATTTTGCCATAATACCAGTATCAGCCATTGTTACTACCATTACAACCTCGTCAACTTTAGTTACGGAAGTCACCACAACTCTAATTACAACTGATTATTCAACTGATGCAGTTACAATCTGTGTTGATCAAGACGGCGAAACATATAACTGCGACGAAGTTGATGGTTCTACAACAACACTCAGTTTAGCAATTGGGGAACCAGTTGCTGTAACTTATTCAGGAAAATCTGTAAGTGATGATGATACGGTTGTCACGTATACTACAGATCAAGATACAACTTTGACAACAAGTATAACTTCAGAAAAAAGTCTTACTATTGACGTCTCGGCCTCAGACACCATATCATCAAGCTCATCAAGCTCATCAATCTCGTCAACCACACCAAGCTCATCAAGCTCATCAATCTCGTCAAGCTCGTCAACCACACCAAGCTCATCAAGCTTATCAATCTCGTCAAGCTCGTCAACTACATCAAGCTCACCAAGCTTATCAATCTCGTCAACCACATCAAGCTCAACAAGCTCGTCAAGCTCATCAATCTCGTCAAGCTCATCAATCTCGTCAACCACATCAAGCTCACCAAGCTTATCAATCTCGTCAACTACATCAAGCTCACCAAGCTCATCAATCTCGTCAACCACACCAAGCTCATCAAGCTCATCAATCTCGTCAAGCTCGTCAACCACACCAAGCTCATCAAGCTTATCAATCTCGTCAAGCTCGTCAACTACATCAAGCTCACCAAGCTTATCAATCTCGTCAACCACATCAAGCTCAACAAGCTCGTCAAGCTCATCAATCTCGTCAAGCTCATCAATCTCGTCAACCACATCAAGCTCACCAAGCTTATCAATCTCGTCAACTACATCAAGCTCACCAAGCTCATCAATCTCGTCAACCACACCAAGCTCATCAAGCTCATCAATCTCGTCAAGCTCGTCAACCACACCAAGCTCATCAAGCTTATCAATCTCGTCAAGCTCGTCAACCACATCAAGCTCGACAAGCTCGTCAAGCTCATCAATCTCGTCAAGCTCATCAATCTCGTCAAGCTCATCAATCTCGTCAACCACATCAATCTCGTCAAGCTCATCAATCTCGTCAACCACATCAATCTCATCAATCTCGTCAAGCTCATCAATCTCGTCAACCACATCAATCTCGTCAAGCTCGTCAACCACATCAAGCTCATCAATCTCGTCAAGCTCTTCAAGCTCGTCAAGCTCATCAAGCTCGTCAACCACATCAAGCTCATCAATCTCGTCAAGCTCGTCAAGCTCTCCAAACTCATTAAGCCCATCAAGCACACCTTTATCAAGCTTATTAATTTTAAATTCATCCAGTTCTGATGATGTTACCTTTGTTACATTGACAGCATCTCTAGCAGTAACCTCAACCTTAACCTCAACCTCAACTATAACGGCTTCTGCAACTATTGTATCCTCAACGTATTTGTCACATTTATCCAGCACTATTATCACTGAAACTTCGGCTGTTGAAACATCTCCATCATCATATATAGTGGCTGCTTCACATTTTTCAATTTTGAACACTTCTGCTGTTACTAATCTATCATCGAGTATTTCTGAACCCGATACAATAATATCAGTACTCTCAGAACCATTAGCGTCACTTTTCCCATATACAACTTCTGGTTCCTCTTACTCCTTTTCATCTGCTTCATTGGTATCATCCACGTCATCGGCATTATCATCAAATCCTGGAACACTAATAGAGGGAGGTATATCCGATATAACGTTGACTGATTTATATACAGGCACATCGATTTCCAGTTCGCGTTATCACTGGTTTTTGGTATCTGTTTCATTATCAATTTCAGAGTCCCAGGTTGAAGGTTCTTTTGTACAATTTTCAATCCCTGAAGAATTTACAGATATTCCGTATGGCTTTTATATTAAGTCTGGACAAGAAAATGTTGCTTTGACTTCATATGACACAATTTCTAGATTGTATAAAGTTACATTTACGAGCTGGATTGAAACACATCAATCAATAAATACCAAGTTTTCATTTACAGTGGCTTTAACTCAAAATGCCATTGCCTCAATTTCAGAAGTACAAGACTTTACATTTACATTCAATGCAGATTTGATTACACACTCTAATACAATCAGTTTTGGAGCAATTGATAGATCAACAGTTATAAAACAAGCAGGTAACAATGGTATTCATACATGGTGGACTATCGATATTCCAGCAGGATTGGGTTCTCCCTCGTTAATCAATTCTTCTTTGGATTCCTCTGAAGATTACTCATTTGATTGTTCTTCAATTATTTTTGAAGTTGGTACAGAGTTCGATGGTTTCAATAATTTCACTAAATCAAATATTGTCACCTCGGGGTTTGCATCAACCTGTTCAAGTGGTTCTTATTCAATTGAGTATTCGGGTGATCTAGAAGATGGGACGGTTTTAAGAGTTAGAGTATTTGCTATTCCAAAATATGCAGATCTTGTTTTCTATCCAAATACTGTTAGTATTGATGTTTCTAGCCTTAATTCTAGATTTGGTAAAAGAGAAATAACATCTATGAATATTAACGATGATTATCCTATCTCTTCAACTTACTTCACTAACGAAGTTTTTTATGAGAACAGCACTTTACCTAACAGTAGCTCAGTCACTTCAACGTTATATCCTATTTCAAGTATTGGCTCAAGTTCCTCAGCAACTGCAATTACTACAAAAACATCATTATCGACTCCAGAAACCACTACAGTCACCATAACTTCATGTTCAAACAATATTTGCTCAAAGACAGCTTCAGAGGCTTTAGTATCAGTCTACACTACTACCAAAGAAGGCATTGCTACAGTGGTTACAACGTTTTGTCCGTTAGTTACTTCTGAACAATATACAGCTACCCTTGGTCAGTTTGAAACTACCTCAGCTAATACTGTTGACCAAACAACAACTACTGATGAGTTCTTGACAACCATTGTCACTATCACATCTTGTTCGAATACTGTTTGTACAGTCCAGACTTCAGAGGCTTTAGTTTCAAACACAAACAGCCCAATTTATAACGAAGAAAGTGATATTACAGGAGCTGTGGCTACAACAAGTAACCAATACCTTACAAGTGCGTCAAATTCTTCAGCAGTTACAGCTGAATCAGCTGAAGCCACTTCCTCTGCTAACTATGAGACCACAGCTAATGTGTCAAGTGAAAGAGTTGAACCAACGCCTGAGACAGCTGTTGAGTCTAGTTCAGTTTATCCAAGCTCTTCAACTGAGTTATCAGTTGAAGAATCAAATAAAGCTTCAATCCTGACTTCCAGTTTTGCTTCATCGTTGGCATTTTTGTTAGCATTTGTTTCTGCCTTTTAAATGGTTTACTTTCATTAGTACTTGTTTTCTTTAGTTAGTTAGATTAGGGTAATAGATGTCTTATTGTATTACATCAATTGTAGCTTACATGTACACATTGCAGCATTCTTCTCACAGTATTCATAGTAGAACAGGATCAGCCAAAAGACGCATGTTCGGGCACGAGCAATAAAACATTAAAAATCACAATGTGAGCTACGTTGGGGAAGACCTAATCATATATAGTGAAGCTTGTCTCAATTCCTTGAGAATATATCGAAAACGCAGTTACCAATTAATGCCAATACAAAGTTATACATTATTCAGTGTGAGGTCGTTGTCGAGTCGTTTATCTGGCATCCTTTTCCCCTCCATTCATCTATCAAAAATAAGATGATGCAGTGAATAGGACGCGTTCGTATCAAGGAAAAGAAAAAAATAAAAAAAAACATGAAAAAATATTTGAAATTATTTCCAAATTTATACTTGACTTTTTCTTTTTTGGTTGTGAGCCCTTGAACATGTTTCTTTTTTATGAGGGCTATTTCAGATTATGAAAGTAAAGTGATCCATTTAACAAATCAATCTACCCACAATCAACTTGTTTTCTTGAAGATAAGAGGATATCTATGAAAAGCAATAACTGATATTGCTGTTTAACTCTGAAGACAGCCTTAATATAAGATACCGAACTTTCCGATCTAAATAATACCCAGTAAAGATGGGAATTCCTATACCCACTGAAGATATCTCAAACAACAGAAGAAAGAGAGTCAGGATATCAACATCACAAGAGAATACGTACACATCCGAACGTTCAAGACAACAGGCAGCGGAAGACAGTTTTTTGAACTCAGTTAGAACTGGTGTCAATCTAAGCCGTAAGAATCAGTTTTTTGTTTCTTTAAATATGGATGACATAGAATACTAATACACATCTAAGGTCATAATGCTATTAGAAGACGCCATTTTAGAGCCAGAGCAACAAGGAACTTTGAACAAGAACGAAGCATTTGGGATCAGAGAGCTAACGATTTGAGAAGAGACTTGATAAGAAGGAATGTTCCTGAAGCTAGCTTATACTTGAACAATAGTGATGAGAATTCGGGAAACACCACTTCTGGTGCACCGTCATCTTTTCACAGCTCAATTTTCATTCAACCAACTGATGTTACTTCACACATTGGATTTTCCAATCGTCTGCGTGATAATTGGTGGAACACTACAACAATACTGAATATGACACCCTTGGAAGGAAGTACAATGAATTTCAGCAACACACACACCGATGACACAGAAAACATCAACAACGATAACGAAAATGATGGCGACGAATATGGCACGAACAACGAGACAACTTATAATGAGAGCAGTAATGATAACAATGTTCGCGACCCTGTTGGCACAGATAACGGAAGTCCTTCAGGAGTGCTTCAAAGAGTTGTCCCATTATCCTCAAGAATTAATGAACCAGATATCTCACAAGCTGATACAATTGGAAGTGGTGAAACTCCGACTGGCCACTCTCATTCCGACACAAGTTATTATGACGAACTTCCTCCTAATCGAGAGTCGAGAATGCTTGCATTATCTCTAGCCAGCTCACGTACCATTGACACAGGAAACAACAGCAGTGATAGTGAAAATGATGATGACAATGATGATGACGAAACTGATGCCAATGACGAGACAACTTATAATGAGAGCAGTAATGATAACAATGTTTACGACCCTGTTGGTACAGATAGCAGAAGTCCTTCTGGAGTGCTTCAAAGAGTTGTCCCGTTATCCTCAAGAATTAATGAACCAGATATCTCACCGGCTGATACAAGTGGAAGCGGCGAGACACTCACTGCTCACTCTGATTTCACCAGAACTGAATTTGACGATCTTCCTGATATTCAACCATTGATGTCGCCTTCATTGCCCCCAGGCTTGCGTTCTGGTGAAGAAAGCTTCAATAATGGAAACACACAAGTTCAGGAGCAATATCTCAACGGCGAAATTTCTCCAGTGGATTCCGCTCTGCGCTTAAGGAATCTCGTCAACGATGAAGGTACCGCAGATTATAATTCGGATGAAAGTCTTAGAACTTATAGAACACTTCTTCGCTTAAGAGACTACAACAGAGAATCTCAAAATCTTGGTAATGAGCTCTCTCATGAAGATTCTCGCACAGGTCAGACGTCTGTTGGTCATGAAAACCTTTACTCTGAAGGTATCAGCGAGGAAGTTGTCAACAAAGATTTCGAGGTATTCAATGAATACCCAATATGGAAGAGATGTATTGAGACTGATTCTAAATCTGTCCATGATTCTCGTGTGAAAAGCATAAACGGAACATTCCGCAATAAAGGGTATTATATATCAGCATCGAAACAACTAAGATAACCGTATAATAAAAGCATTTATATTGTTAACTAGATGTTTCTCTAGCACATATGTACGTTAAAACGAAATAAGGACTATATCAGGTTTTAAAGAGGTATCTGTTTTTTTTAAAGAAATATGATTCAACGGGAATCAAATCTTCACAACTTAGGAGGGAAATGACTTATAATAAATAATCGAGTATTTACTGAAATACTGATGTTTCCATCATGTAGTTTAAGTGGTACAGTATTAATTGGAGTATACCGTATATCAATTTAACTTTTTTTCAACTATGGAGTATACACATTTGTGATCTAAACAAACAAAGCTGAGCACTAAGCAATATATCTAACAACAAAAATACAACAAACACAATAAATACTATAAATACTGAAGAAAATTAACAATGCTTTCATCCGCTCTCAGTCCGTACACAGATCAAGTTCAATCTATTATAAAACACAAAAAAGTTGGATAACAATAATTCCAATATCAAAAAATGTTTTTGAGGTATTCGTCACCTCTGAAAGCAATCACCTTCAGATCCTTGAAGACACCCATATTTGTTGAATCTTCCCTACAGATGAAAAAGCCATCTGTACAAACTTGATCATCAGGTCATGTGTTCGAGCCTAACAATCACTTTTTTGAATACTATTCGAGCCGGAAGATGTACTTTTTGAAGTTTGAAGATCTGAGTTGAAATCTGCTGACCTGTCACTTGGTATGGTTTCTTCCACATGTTCATTCAAATAGCTCGCAATCTCGGCCAATTCTAAACAATCATCTAACGAAAAATCCAGCTGTGCAAATGGTAAAATAAAATTCTCAGACTCTGTCAAATGTTCTTCAAAAACATCGTACAGATTTTCAGAATACGTCTTTTCAAAACTTTTCACACTCATTATTTTTATCCTTTCTGCTGTTGAAACGACATATAAACAAAAAGAAGAAAAGTATCAAAAATTTTATTGTCTGATTTATTAACCCCGGATTTTGCTAAGATATGCGTTTATGTGTGTTCATGACACCAGCGATCAATGCATTATAATCCTCTTTCATTTCAAAGATGAATAGACCAACCTTGAACGTGATGGAAAGTAGTTATTATCTCGATATTACTAGGATTTTATTGTTAAATTTTAATTCGTTTGACCTTGGCTTATAAAAGCGATCCTATCGCTTCTTTTAGTTGGGTCACTTTGATTCCAATCTAATGCAAAGCAAAAAAGATGCGCGAGCCCGGAGTCGAACCGGGGGCTCGAAGATGGCAACTTCGAATTTTACCGCTAAACCACTCGCGCTCAATTTAACGACTCGGAGAGTTTTATTAATAATGATGTTCCATTGAATATAATATTGGAATGTTAATATTTTGATAAGTAAATGAAATAGAATGTTTATAGTGCGGTCTTAGAGCTTTGAAGATTAATATTAGCCTTGAAAAAATAAAATAGAACGAAAAAAGTACAAAATATAAAATTCACATATTTCATCACTTATTAATCAAAACATCTAATGACTCCGTGGCCAAGTTGGCTAAGGCGTGAGACTGTTAATCTCAAGATCGTGAGTTCGACCCTCACCGGGGTCGTAATTTTTTTCAAGCTACATTTTTATTACCAAGATAAATAAGTAACATACGCATAATACTAATTCAAAGACAGACATGACTAAGCTTCAATAAAAAAATCCTGCTCGCCATCCTTTGGGTGGACCATACCTCTATTCACGAATTCATCACCAACCAATGCTCTAATTCTTTCAGTTGTTAAAGGACTTCTGACAGGTATACCTTTCATACTCAAACCGTTATCAGCTCTTGCATATTTTAGCGCATCTCTGATTGCAAACTGAACAGAAGAACCCAAAAACAACGGTGGCTCTCCTACACCTTTGGAGCGTTTAATCGTTTTTAAATGACCAAATTTACGATCCTTTAACATTGATATTTTGAACTTTTGAGGAACGTCTCTAAAACCTGGAATTTTGTAATTGCCTGGACCTCTCGTAAACAAAGAGCCGTTATGTCTAAACCAAAGGGATTGTTCCATCGTGAATAGACCCATGCCTTGAATGAAAGCACCTTCAATTTGACCATAATCAATAGCCTGATTAATTGGTCTACCGATATCCATTTTAATGTGTGATTCTAAGCACGTCCACTCACCGGTTAATGTATCAATCTCAACAACAGATATTGCAGAACCTTGGGTGAAGTAAAAAAAGGCAGGTTTAGGATTCTCAGAGCCCCATTCATATCCAATGTCTGGTGTCTTATAGTGTCCACTGGCTGATAGATTTATTCTTTCTAAATAAGCAGTTTTGACAATTTCCTTAAAAGATGCAGATGGTCCTAGTCTGTCCCTTACTGGTTTCAACCTCTCATTTAGTTGATCACATGCATTCTTGACCGCCATACCATTTAAATCAGATGAAGCAGAAGCTGCTGTTGCGGAAGAATTTGGCACTGCTTGTGTTGAAGTTTCACTAATGAATATTTGGTCGAAAGAAACTCCTAATTCCTCCGCTGCTATCATCTGCATCTTTGTGTTTAAACCTTGACCCATTTCAGTACCACCATGTGATAAAAGTATGGAACCATCGTGGTAGATGTGAATCAAAGCACCAGCCTGGTTTAGGAACAGAACACCAAATGAAACACCAAACATAGTAGGAACATGTGAAATACCTCTTTTGATCCATTTATGGTCTTTGTTAAATTTTTTAACTTGTGATGCTAATTCGTCATATTTAGCCTCGTATTTGTTCTGTCTGACTAGATCAATAATTGAATAATCGGGGTAAACCAATTGTTTGTACGTAGTTGTTTGAGATGGGTCAGAATAATAGTTAGCTTCTCTCAAGATATCAGGTTCAATTCCTAGTTCTTCTGAAACTTCATAGATTATTGCTTCCGCTACAAACATTCCTTGTGGACCGCCAAATCCCCTGAAAGCTGTGTTGGAAGCTGTATTCGTTTTGCACGGAATTCCTACAACCTTAGCGTTTGGGAAATGATACGCATTGGCAACGTGTAGAACAGCTCGATCGATGACACCTCTTGTCAAGTCCATTGACCAGCCGGCATTAGCGTATAGTGTGCAGAATAATGAAGTGAACTTATAATTCTCATCTAACCCGACTTTCCACTTCATTAAAAATGGATGTCTTTGGCCTGAAGTCAACATATCCTCAAATCTAGTCAAATTGATTCTAACCGGTCTTTTAAATTTCTTTGCACCAACGGCAGCGATTGATGAAAGTTGGATAGCTCGAGTTTCTTTACCACCAAAGCCACCACCTAATCTTTTAACTTTTGCAACAACTTTAGATGATGGTACACCAGTAATATGTGCGGCATATTCCTGTGTTTCTGCTGGATTTTGGGAAGAAGAAAAAACTTTTAATTCTCCTCCTTCTTCAGGAACAACTAGACACCCTTGGGTTTCAAAATAAAAATGTTCCTGGGCACCAAATCTTGTTGAGCCTCGAAACTTGTATTTCGAATTTTCATATGAATCAGCCCAGTCTCCTTTTTCTGTAATTCTTGAATCTTCAAAAAAAGACTTCTGATCAACAGCATCTTCAACAGAAATTATTGATGGGAGGTCCTCGTACGTAACTTTAACTTTTCTAACAGCTTCTGCTGCTCTTTCTTTATCTCCTGCTAAAATTAAAGATATTGTTTGTCCTACAAAGAAAACTTCTCCATCAGCAAAAAAATCCTCTTTTCCAAAGGGCAGGTTTCCCCATTTGTTCATTGAACGATCTGGCAGATCATTAACATCAACATACCCAACAACACCCTCGACTTGAAGTGCTTCAGAATAGTCGACACCTAGAATTTTGGCATGTGCTTTTGAGCTTAAAACTTGAGCACCATATATTTCACCGCTTTGATGTGGTATATCTTCATTATAAACGGCTTCTCCAGAAGCCTGCTTTAAAGCAGACAAATGCGGAATTGATCTACCAACAACTCTTTCCTCATAAGGAGATTCTAAATCCCTTTCCCCAGTTGGAAGTCTCCTCTGAACAGTAAGTAATGCATCATTATCAATTCCTTCAGTTGTTAGTTTTGACAAACAGTATTGATAAAATTTATAGAAGAATGATAATGTAAGAGTACATCGATAAGTCGCCATACCACCTGGTACAGAGAATGATAAAACAAAATCTTTCTCTAGTTCATTCAATCCTTTTTCTAAAGTATCCTTTGAGTATATCGACTTCCCTAAAAGGAATTTTTCGGTTGACTTGGAATTCACAGTCATTGGGGCCATCCCACCATAAACTAAACTGGCATCATTGATAACACCCAGATCATCTACTTTTAAACGTAAACAGGCTGTCACAATTGCAATATCATCATCCTTTCTTTTGCTCTGTTTGAAAGAGTGAATGAATTCGTTCTGTTTAGTTTCTGGAATAAAAATTTTTGTTATAATTGAATTCTCTGGTAATCGTGTTTTTCTATAGCCAATAAAGAAGTCATTCAGTGGCATATCATATTTTGAAGTTAGCGTTTCAACAGTTAAACGTGCAGCACATCCAACTAAAATTGGATTCAAATCCGAAATAGGAGAGGCAGTGGCAATCGCACCTGCTAGTGTTGCTGCGTTTCTAATCTGCCTTCCAGCAAAGTATTTCAATTGATCATTTATAGCTTTGAAAATTTGACCTTTTGACTCACCTAATTTTTGACTCAAACAATTGGAAATGTATTCTAAATTTGATAGAGAAAGATTAGCTCCAATCTCCAGTCCTTCATTTTCGATGTATTTCCAGTCTTTAAGGTCATTGATTTCATTACAGTACACAGAAATCTTATAGTCCATTGCCTTCATTTTGACTTCAATTTGAATCTCAGACGCTCCTGCTACTAGTTTGCAGTTTGGATAGGCTGAAATGATTTCCAACAGTTGTCTTTTTGTCGTTGGCTTGATCCAAACTTTGTATTCATTACCAAAAAAGATTGGATCAGGTATATATGACTTCAAAAAAGGTGGAAAGATCAGTTCTGTTGCCAAAGCACTTGCAGAATTGTAAGGTTTCAATGGCAGTCCATTTGGTGAGTAGAGGGTGTTAAAGTCAATTTCATTTGGACTGTTCTCGTCAACTATCTGTGATTTCAATTTGCAACAATTGCTTTTGCCACAACCACCATTTTTCAGTTCAGAATTATCACTGTCGGAAGAAAAAGTATTAAAAGCATCAATAATAGGCATAAACCCGGTACAACGACATAGATTACCATCTAAAGCTTCGGAAATTTCTTCTGAAGATGGTTTAGAGTTGTTTCGAAGTAATGAATATAATGACACAACCATTCCAGGAGTGCAAAATCCACACTGAGATCCATGAAATACAGCTATTCTCTCTTGGACAGGATGTGGGTTTTCCGTTGATCCTATGCCTTCAATGGTGATTAGATGCTTACCATCAATACTTATCAAGGGAACAATGCAAGAGTTCAGAGCAACGTAGTGAGGCTTCCTAAGAACAGGATTATATTCACCTACAGTGACAGAACAACAACCACAACCACCCTCAGAACATGTTAACTTTGTACCTTTCAAACCCGCAACATCACGAATGTAATCTAATAGTGTACCTTCAGGATTTGGATTGATAAGTGTCTTCTTAGCACCGTTCAAATAGAAAGTTATTGAATTTTTAAATGGAATGTGCAGTAGTTTTGAGCGTATTGTAGTGATAAATGCATCAGCATTCATCGACTCGTCGATTTTGGCGGTAGTAGGTGACATTTTCTGAAAAATCGGTCTAATCAGTGGCAATCAATAAATAAGCGAAATAGATCTATGCATCAGCAAATACTGTAGGAATCAATGAGAAATCTTTACTGAAATTCAAAAAATCAGAATATAAAACGTTCAAATATACAGTAATTATAAAATACTCGATTATATAACTGTGAGCTTTATGGAATGGAAATTTAGCTCAAAAAGTTTACAGAAAAACTTCTGTTGATAAAGGGCTGCATTTGACTTTTGATGGTATAGACCGCAAACCGAGGAACCGCGGATCTATTATGATACCCAATAATACTAAAATAAATTCCACCAGTAGTCTACAGCCAACAATAATAAACTACTGAAAAGCTCACCAAAAACACCTACCTGTCTATTTCTATAAAGTACGTTGACCATAAAAGAGATAAATGTAAAAAAATTAACCGACCCAGCCAAAAACTAAAACAATTCATCAAGCACACAATAGTAAAACTGAAAAAAAAAATGAAATAAAAAAAACTGGTGAGCATGACTGCTTCTGAAGGTTTAATTCTATTCCCTAGAAAATGTATCAAGATCCAGAGGTATCAGGAACTCTCATTCTCGTCACAGTCCTGTTCCTGGTATATAAAATCTCTTTTTGGTAAAACTAAACTGCTATCTATAACTACATTTTTGAAATTCAGTAGCTTAACCAGGTTTTCGTTTTCGTTGATCAGTTGGTTCAGGTAATTAGATGTTTTCTTTAATATAACTGTTTCGGATCTGTTCTCTGAAGGAGACAGCTCAGGAACTAAGTAAACTAATTTATCGAATGCATTCCGTATTGCTTGCCTTCTTTTTTGCTCTGAAGCGATATGGTGCGCCTTTGATTGTTAGTAAAAACGATCGGGAGGTTAAGCTCAGCTGTAGTACTCACTCGCTTTTGTTCTTCTGATAAAAAAACCGTTTTTGATTTTTTGGTTTCCTGAGCGAGACTTGTATCACTACTTCTCTTGGGCATTATGTCGTATTTTTCTAATCGGTTCAACTTGGAAGCTATATATGACAATCATAAATCATGAATGGGATTGACTGAATCTAAGCTCAATGAGTCCTATGTTTAAAATCAAAAGTAGTATTTAATCCAAAAATTATGTTTTCGTATTCTACGTACTTATTTTTTTGCCAGAGATTAGCATGTGTTCAATTTCGGAGAATTTATTCAAGAAGTGTGTCCAGACCAACATACATATACATATGGTTCAAAACAATAGCATACCTAAACATCAGTCCTATGATATAGATTCAGACATTCAAAGGTGGAAATAATGCTTTCTAATTTCAAGTTTACACAGAAAACACTGAAACTCATTAGTTTGAAAAAAAAGCAATAATTACGTCAGGAACTCGTTCCTGAGTTGTCCAAGACAAATATTCAGGATGATAAATTCATTCTCTCTAATTTTTTCACAAATCTAATAATTTCACTAACTTCGGTTGATTAGATCTATCACGTTTGACTGTCGAATGACAAGATGGGGAGATACGTTGAGACTGATGGAACGTAGAGGGAGTTGTTACTCAGTTAACTTAGTTTCCTGAGTTTATTGAGTTTGGTGCTTCTTGTGTCGGTAAAGCGTTTTATAGATTTGTCTTGCAATCCTATTCACTAAACTCAATTTGTCGGCTCAACTTGAGACAGGAAAAGAAACACTCTACCTAGTCCTGCCTAAGTCTTTCACCAGAAATTAATTTTTGAAATCTGCGGCTTAGATCACCCGAATTTGTTTTTCAAAAAATGCTACAGGTGTCAAATGAGTAAACACTTATTTGGAAGCTTATAATTGTTCATCTTTTCATGTTAACTTATCTTTGGTAACTTTAATTATTCGAGGATCACCACAGAAATTGAGCAAAGAATCGTATACTAAAACACTCCAGTCTGTGTCTTTTAAAACTATTTATTATATACTTTCTATCGAAAAAGATGGGTGCGTTTTCAAGTACAAGATTTAGTGTTCCGCCTGCAACCAAATCGCTACTGTTTCTATTGTTGATAATCTCGTCGCTTGTTGCATATATCAGGTATTTTTCGTACAATCGGATTATAAAAGAGAATCCGTCACTTCAATTCAAGGAGGTTGTTGTTCCGTATTTACAGCTGATCCCAAAATACACGTTATTTAACCCGTGGGTTTTAATAACTTCAATATTTGTTGAAACAAATCTCATCAGTTTTGGTTTGAGTTTCATAAATTTATTAATCAGCGGAAGATATGCTGAAAGATCATGGGGAGGAAAGGAGCTAGTCAAATTTGTGCTCATAGTTGGTGGATTTACAAATCTATTTGTTGTTCTCATCTCAATTGTTCTTAATTTGTTCAAAAATGAATTATATGAAATGAATCTACCGCTCGGCGGTGGACTATCGCTAGCTCTAGGTTTCTTGGTTATTTTCAAGCAACTAATTCCTGAACACAATTTGAAATTTTTTCAGATTGAATTAAGAATCAAACATTTGCCATTTTTGGTTTTATTCATCTTAACTGTTTATTCAGTAGTGAAGCTTTCGATTTATCCTGCATTCCCAGGATGGTTATCTTTTATTATCTCATGGACTTATTTGAGATTTTTTCAGTCTACTATTATTGATCCAATTCTCCCAATTGCAAACGGTGTTGTTGGAATTCAAAGAATTAAAGGTGATGCATCTGAAACGTTCGCGTTGGTCTATTTTTTCCCAGACATTTTAAAACCTGTGCTGTCACCAATTTTTGATGAATTTTATGAAATCGCAGTTCTATTGCAAATCGTTCAAAAATTTGACACTGACAATATAGAACAAAGTAATGTAATCGCGTCAAGAAGATTAAATAATGGCTTACAACCATCTCAGTCTCAATCAGATTCTAGAAGTGCTGCAGAGAGAAGAAGACAAGTTGCACTTAAGGTGCTAGAAGAGAGAATTGGCGAAAATCCAATAGTAAATGATAATAACAACGATGCCAGTATCACAGACACAAGAACTGATTCGTGAGATCAAACATAGCATGTATATTTACATTTACAAACTATTTTCACCAAAAGTAGACAAAATTCACAAACTACAATACATTAATTAGATACGTGTTCTATAACTGAAAAAAGATTTATAAAAAACTAGCGTGTCATTCATTTACTTTTGAATTTTCTGCCAATAACTATTAAACTCGGATTCACAAGATTTTCTAATCTCACAATCTCTTAAACTCACAACTAAATCCCCTTCGCTATAATGAATATGGTCACCTCCTTCTGGTAATTTAATGACACTATGTAGACCAGCAATAGTTCTTGGCGGAACAATGGCTGTTCTTGCTAAATAAACTGGGTGCCATTGTAAAATATGTAATAAGGCACTTTCACTGTGTAAGGGAAAATTGTGGTACGTTCTGAACAATGCGTCAGACCAAAACTCCAATAATGATTTACCGAAAACATCATTTACTAAGATAAACGAGTTTGTATCTAATGCATTTTCATTTTGGGTTATAATTAATCTTGAATGAATAGATTTTGAGTTTTTATAAGTATGTACTGCACCTGAAGGAGGAATTAAAGGTTGATCTCTTAACATTATTGGATCCAATACAACTGGGTGTAATAAGTACCTGACTATGTCAATGTCGTATCTCATAATAACAGCATCTGAATCAATGTACCAAAAATATTTCGCATTTGGGAAAGTGTGAAATGCAGCTCTCATTAAAAATAAACGTGCCCATTGTTTATTTGAATCAGTCTCCTGCAATAGCGGAACAAACTCCTGAACCCAGCGAACGTATAGTCCGTATTTTTGTGCTTGTGCGTAATCGACTCTGTTCTGAACAATTTTCGTTAAATGTGATAGTTCAAATCTCTCAAAGTCAATTAACGTAACAATAACAACTTCAGGGGATTTAGGCCCGTTGAAAGTTTTTCTACCGTGATTACGAAAACTCTTTTTTATTTTTTCCATTTGATCATCAGTGTTGGTTTCTTTTTCCTCCATTGTATTGGAGTAGTAGTACTTTTTGTTACCATTTGTATCGAGTTTGTATTTATACAAGCCATCCAATCCGATTTCTCTTAGAAATGGAGCACTTTCAACCTCAGGAAAAATCAGAGCTGCTTTGGTTTGAATTTCATTTTTAAATAAGCCATGAACTTTTGGATATGTTTTAGCTCTATAGCTTTTTGAACTTGATCTTGTAAAAAAATATACGAAGATTATTATTATAATTGTTACAAGTGATAGCTTCCTTTTATTTATTGGTGCACCATTTGATTTTGGTTTAAAATTACTGTTATAAGCTAGTTGCATCTCGTTAATCTTGAATTGCAATGACTGTTTACAACAGCGTCTTATTCAATTTCTATAATCACGGTTTATAAATTGTTTCTACAATGCTTTGCTGAAGAAACTTGAAATTTGATGACACGGTCCAAAATAGCAGAGACACATAAATTACCTGTTTCGGACATTATTTATTGTTTTTTATTTATTTTCCTTCTCTTGGGCTACATACAAGAGGTCTCTACAATTGTAATACATAACATACTACTGAAAAACCAAGTTGAAGAGTACACATAAACTACACATTAACAACCTCTTCTTCGTGATCGTCATCGTGATCGTCATCACCATCCAAAACTTTTCTCTCTAGGGCATCTTCGATATCGTTCGCATGTTGTGAACTTGCATTGTTCATTCTCTCAGTTAGAAATATATTGATTTTGTCTTGGACAGTCGTTAACTCGGCCCTCAAATTACCCAAGTACGTGTCTTCAGCTTCTGAAGGTTCATCTTTATCAACTTCTAGTGTATTAAATATATTACTAGGTCCGGTCGTCTTACCTACCGTTGAGTGTGGACCGCTTCCGGGCTCAAATTCTTTTGTGAGATCTGGTGATGTGTAGACTGCTTTTATGTCCGACATAGTTGTATTTGTTGTTTTATGATCAATAAGTAGATTTTGCTGATTCGGTGGTAATTTGTGTTAGCTCTGTTGAACTGTGAATGATTTTTCAGTTCGGAAATCTTTGAATGTTGGCCGGCTCGATATATATTGTTTCAGGACATCTAAAATTCGCAATTACAAGAGTTGATAATTGTGAATATTTAAATACTAGTTTCGCATTTAGTTACACACATATACCCAGATAGATATGGTCACTGGAACTGTAAATAGACAAAAGATTATGTATCTGATTAGTCGTAAAGGTCGGTTTCGTTATGAGCCATGCCTGTTCTAGAGATTTATAGTATATATATGACAATGCATATATGCAAACATAGGTCAGGCTGGATTTACTCTGGACAAGTTTTGAAGACGTTCCCACTAAAGAGAATGCCGATAGCAAAATAGAGTAACAAAATAAATCTTGCACTACAAATCAAACAAATTTTTTCATAACTTTGACAATCAATACACAGAACAGATCTAAAAAGAAGCTTTTTTTAAACAGTGATTTTTTTAGCATTATTAGACTGTTTTTTTTTATTGGCTTGATCGACAATCTTTTCAACTTCTTTCAAATTTGATTTCCAAGAAATCAATTTGTTTTTGATTTCTTTCCATTGATCAATAGACAATTCATTGCCTATGGAATCAACTTTATAAATTTGGAAAACTCTCAATCTTTGTGATAAGCGGCCATTTATAACATTAACTTTAATGGAATCAATCAAGATTTTCTCAATTTCCAAATCAGAGGTCAGGTTTAGTTTTTGTGAAATTAGTTCATAGGATACTGATAATTGGTTTCTGGAAATCTTCAACAGATTCAAAATCTTGTTCTTGTAGATCAGGTTAGAAACTGATACGTTTTCGAACTTATTTGAATTCAAATATGATTCAAATTCTGAACTTGACAAACTGTTGTAATTTGAAATCAGTTCATAGACTTTTGCCTCGATTGATGGCTTTAATGATAAAAATTCAGTAAGATCAATTTTGAAAGTTGAATTTAACGAGTCAATAATATAGATTAATAGATCTTCAGAAACTAAATTATCTTTTTCGACATCACTGATCAAATAACTTAGTAAATTCAATGACTTTTTATCATCAACTTGTTTGATTATTCTAGCAAATTCGATTATAATTTCTCTCTTATCGTTGAAATCAGCATATTGTAAATACTTTTTAAG
Source organism: Wickerhamomyces kurtzmanii (assembly GCA_030572875.1). Taxonomy (NCBI): domain Eukaryota; kingdom Fungi; phylum Ascomycota; class Saccharomycetes; order Phaffomycetales; family Wickerhamomycetaceae; genus Wickerhamomyces; species Wickerhamomyces kurtzmanii. Next base: position 7,257 of record JAJMCJ010000011.1, on the reverse strand, counting down.
ATTGTCAACCTCAACAATCGACAATATGTTGAAAGAATTATTCAAGTTAATAATCTTAAGGATCAACTTTAAAATATCAATTTTTGAACTCGAATCAACAGATAAAAGGTTAAAAGAATTAGAATAGATGGATAATATTGAGTTGGAGTTGGATAATTTCTTAGATTCAAGCAATGCGTATAAAGAGTTCAAAAATTGAATGAGTTCAATTTCAAAGTTTGACGAAAATGACAAAATGAAAACAGCAAGGTTCAGAACTGGTTCCAATTCTTTATCTGGAACAGTCGCTAAATATTGACTGGATTCAGTGATTTCATTAAATAAAGATTCATTGTATATGATATCTTGTTCATCTTCATCCTCATTCGATTGTTGCTTGATATGTTTTGATAATGATCCAGCGAGCTGTAAATCATTATTGAAATGGTCTAAAATGGACGCATATTCGTTTACAGTGTCAGATAGGACACCATCGACTATGATATGAGAAGACGCCATTTTATGTTACTTGATGGTTGGATGAATTCGAGTTTGATAGTTGATGAAACCGAAATAAAATTTTTTTGTAATGGTAGAACAGTAAAAGGACGGGTAATAAATATTATGGTAAGGACACGCGTATATTCAAAAATCTTAAATTGTTGGCGACAAAAAATGACGTAAAAGTGACAATTAGACACATACCGTCACGACGACGAAAGAAAAGTTCTTTTCACTGATTTTAAGAATCAGTCAAACTCATATACATACCCGCATATACTGGGCCAATTTCACTGTATACAGGTATGTATTAGTAAAAAATTTATGAGTATTTTCAAGTATTTCGACGAAGAACAGCTGAAATTTGGTATGTTTCCGAGGTTTTACCGGTCGAGACTGACGCGTCTTTCTAAAGGTTCATATTTTTTTTTAAAGAATTTTAACGTGTTTAGATGCATAGGCCTGTATCCCTTTCGGATTGATTAAAAATGGATTTCATTAATTGTTCGTCTAATTCAATGTCTATTCTTGTATTGATATGAAAGCATTTCTTCTGTTTCTTTAGCTGTGTCTTTGTGCTTAGAAATGTCGATATCCAATCTTTCTATTCAAGTTCTTAGTGATATGAATAAGCAGTCTATATCGTCATTGCTATCTGAAATAAGGTCTACTGAGATAACTTACAGATATGAACTGACCAAGCTGTTAGCATGCTGTAACCCTAAAGACAGATCAAACAAGAAATTTAATTCGTATACTTCTGGTGCGAATAGTTCAATAAGAGGTTTAATCGCACATCATAAAGCTTTGGTGAGTTTATTGGATAGTTCAAATCATGACCAGGTGGTTGACAGTTTTACCAAGTGGGTTCTTGATGTATTACCGGTTTACCATAACTACGTCAACTCTTATAGATTGAATCATAATTCAACTGAACTGGAAAATTCAATTAAGACAGAACCTTTCCTCAGACTAAGCTGTCTGAGCAATTATTGTACGAGCTTACAGGCTTTGTATTCACAACAGCAATATTTGTATAAACAATTGAGTAATTGTATTGAAGAGTTGTCAACTGAAATAAAAAATATAAATATGAAAATAGATCATGAGACAATGAAAAAGGATACAAACTTAGTGTTTTTCAATAACGTTCATTCGCTAGACAAAAAATTCTCGTTGCTGGCAACAGCAAAGTTCGAGTTGAAGAATATTGTAAGAAGGTCTTTTTTTCAGGTATCAATCAATAATCTAAAATTTTTAGATTTTCTCCAGAATATAAAACTTGAAATATTTCACCTGGATAATGATTCAATAGTCCTGTTGTCAATAGAAAAAATAGGTCGCTCTCTACTATTTCCTCCAATTCGAAAAGGTGAGGTATCATTGGTACAATTGAATAAGAACACTTTGAAGCTTGAAACTCTGGACAATATTGAATTAATCATTAAATCAGTCGGAGAGTTTGATAAAGAATGGTTAGCAGTTTTTCAAAGGTTATTTTCAACTAATTCAGTAAGTAATGAATTCAATTTGAAATACGAAAGAACCCCGTTTTCAAAAAATAGCCAAGGCTTAGGTATAATGTTAGAGTCATCCAGCATCACTGCCAGAGATCAAAAAGAAAATCATCAGAATCAATATTCACCATTCAAAAGAGGTGACATGAAATTACAAGAACAGTCACCAAACTTCCTCAATCAGCAATCAACTGAATTAACAGGAAATTCTAGATTAAGGAGATCAAACCCATTAATGAAATTGACCTCCCACGGATCACTTAATGACAATAATCTACTTAGCGATAATATTAATAAATCGTTAGTATTACCACCATCTTCAACTTCATCGTCTATTGAAAAGCTTTTATCTTTTACCCATGATGAATTAATCAAACTAAACAATGACACTAATCAAACACCAATTGTTCCACATACTGAAGATATCAAATACTTCGATCAATATAGCATTGAACAGTCAACTACAATGGAATGTGTTCAATCTGCTAAAAATGTTGATTCATTCATTGCCGAATATGAAAGAACCCCTGCTCTTGATTCCCCAGGTCTAAAGAAAACCGATTTCACCTCAAGCACAGATAAGCTTATGTCAATCAATAACGAATCATCTATCAGCATTATATCTTCATTGCCTGATGATGACACAACACAATCATTGCCGGATTTATACGTATCAAATACATCATTGTCAATTGTTAATCACGCTTTCAATAAATCAAATGTTGAAATATTCAAGTCTCAAAAAGATTCAAAATGTGTTATACCGAATGATAAGAAATCGAAGAGGAAATCAATCTTTAATTTGTTCAGTAAATCAAAATTCAAGTTAGCTAAAAGTCCAGAGTTTGACATTGTTAAGATACCAGTTTTTGAAGATGAAAACGAAAACAGAGTTTACCAAAGTTCAAGCTCTAACACATTGCATACATTGGTTAAAAAGTCTACAGATACTTTAACAGGTCCAGAATCATTGCAAAGTCGTACCAATTCAATTACAGAATTGAGTAACAATTACAAAAAACTAACGATTAATACTAATTATAGTAATCCCTCAACTTCATTATTACCGTCGCCATTTAAATCATCCAAAACAAACGCACATCCTGAATTGACCCCGATCGAACTAAGAATACTAAATAATACCAAACCTTTATATAAAGCTGTTTGCAAAATATCAAAATGGTCCAACAACAGCAATTTGTGGGAAAATATTGGTCTTGATCTCAAATCATACATTGTTCTTTCTTCTACTGTCGACGTCGAAAATATAATTGGAGTTTTAGAGGTCTATACTTCTGCAAATGACATCAGCCCGATAGTTCTTGTACCACTAAATTCCAACTCTACAATTAGTAAAACCACTGGTGTTGATTTACAATTGAAAACAATCGAATCTGCTGAATCATCTAAAACTTCCATATTTACAATAAGATTTGATGATGGTAACTTACGAGATTTATTAATTCAAAATTTTGATAAAATGAGAATGAACAAAACAGAAGCACAGTCGTTTCAATATTCAAAGAAATACTCATCAAGCTCTATCTCCACGGATAACAATGACTACGAGTCATTTTTTTCGGGGCCCCCTTCAAACTCCACAAGTATCTCTTCAATGTCGCATATTATCAGAAATTCCTCCGATGAAATCATGAATTTGGGTAAACCAAAATTTGGAAATGGTGTACCGGTTTCAAATTCGCCATTGTCAGTAACGTCATCTGATTGTTTGACACCTGCAAAATCAATATTTGGATCAAAGACAAGTTTGACCCCGGTGGGATCGTCATCTAATTTGAACGCCTTGTTATTGAGATCAAAGTTAAAAATCAAATTGCATGTTAAAGACGATGACTTTGAATGGAAACCGTTATCAATATGCAAAATCGACATATATTCAATAATCAATTCCAAATCATTCAAACTGAAGATCTTGGTCAAAGACTTTGTACTTGAAAAGATTGTTTTTAATGACTATTTTAAAAGAATTGGAAACTCTGGTATTTCGTTTGTCGAAAATGAAGGAGAGACCTACTTGATTGAGTGTAAAAACAAAAAAGAAGCAGAAAATTTGTTCGACTTATTCAAAGGAATCTAATTTGTTCCAGGTTTTTTTGTTTCGAATCTCTTTTAAATTGTACTTATTTACGACATTCTCATTCTTTATTATGGATTTTTTCCATTATTATTCATCACACATATTTCTCATTTTAATATAAACAGAACATTCTTACAGTCATTTATTCGATATCTATATTTAATTTTTATTTTATTTCGCTATATTAGTGTCGTTAAAAAATGAGTAAATCGAAAACGTTTCTTTCATATACAAGTTATTCTAAGTTTTTGAGCTAAAAGCAACAATACCAGCAGAAGCAATTTTTCTTCTGATATCAACCTTATCAACGTCATGCGTGTCTTCTACTTCACCCCATCTTTCAGTTTGATAGATGATTTCCAATGTTGCAGCCCTTGAAATATCTTCCAAAGACAATTTCAATTCATTATCGTTGGTTTTTTCAACACCAATAGCTTTTGGATCGCATTTAGATCTTAGAACTGCAACCCCACAAAGAAAAGATTTTGCTGATAATGTTGTTTTTTCTAAAACACATATTTCCCATACCGATAACTTCTTCATCCATTTTCTAACAGCTGCGTGTGTCTCTTCAGTCTGTCTGTTTCCCCTTAATCCATCTATGTCTGAATCCAAATATGTTAGCTTGATTGGTTTATTGTCTTCTGAAAACTGGGTAAAAAAAGTTTCCATAGACTTTATGATTGGTCGGTACAGCTCCTCTTGTCCCTTTCTCAATGCTCCTTCAAATTCAGCAGATGGCGAAAACACTAGCAAAGTGTCAGTATCTAAGTAACGTAATAGATCCTCAGTAATATCGTCGATGTTGCCAACTTTTGCAATCAGTTCGAGATCTTTGGAATTCTTTGCGTAATCCAAATCAATGGCTCTTGAAACGACTGAGGTCAAAGGCAGCGAGTGAGGCTTTATAGCTAAACTCGGTAAGTTCGACCATTCATGTGCAATCAAATAAGCTAACTGTTTTCTTGATTTTGGTACAGCTAAATTGTGTCCCATCGGGGTTCTCAGTGTTTTATTATCCAATTGGACTTCTAAACCAGCATCAGTTTCTTTCACTTGGACTTTTGTCCAAAACTTTTGCAAGGTTTTCTCCAGTCTGTTTGTTTCTGATATAATATTGGTTTCTGTTGTCTTATTCACACCTATTGGTACAAAATGTTCTAGTTTCACCTCTGTCGCGTAGTTTCTTGCAGAAACAGCCGTTGATATTGACTGCAATAAACATGATGTTCTGCTCAAGCTTCTATAGATCTGTTTGGTCAACATTTGCTCTCTTATTGTATTCAACAAACTATCTGATACGTATTGTATTATGTATAGAAAAGCTGAAAAGAAAAGTTCTCGAGATTTTCCATAATTGCTTATATAATACAAGTGGAGCCAAATTTACCATTATCATCAACATCAACAACACCAAAGAGAACCAAATATTCAACTAGTAAAGAGAGTTTTGTTTAGCGATGTCAGTCAATCCACAAGCACTTGAGAAGGTATGTGAGCAGGTGTTTTGTTTATTTTTAAACCGGCGAACTGACACTTTTAGTTACTGATTGAAATGGATCAGTCGCTGCAGAAATCCAAAGCTGAATTACAGATGGTTAATGTTCAAATATCCAGAAGATCGAACAATCTCAAGCTTTCAAGTGTAACACTGGAAGAACTAAAAAATGAGACGAAGCCCGTGTTTGAAGGAGTGGGCAAAATGTATGACTAGTTTCTGTTTCTCGCTTTTTATTAAGTATATTTTCTAACGAATTCAGGTTCCTATCCACTTCAGTTGATTCCTATAAGAAGAAACTGAACGATGACAAGAAAGAAATGAGCGAGCAGCTGAAGGTGCTGAATATCAAAAAGAACTATCTAGACACCTCGATAGAGAAAACCTTTGATAACATGAACGCAATTATGAACGGGCAAGTCAAACAAAATTAAGTGAGCTCTACAGAAACCCCAGGTGCATTGCAAACAGGTTCAAATAACTACTGGAAAGGTTATGAATATATGGTGTGTTTTTTAAATTTCTCGAATATATATTATATAAAACTTGAACAAAAACGAGAATCTCAACATAAAATATAAACTTAAACGGCACTGTAACCACCCCTGTTCGTACCAAAGAATTTAGCTAGAATCTCAGATCCAAAGCTTGGCAATGATTTGGTCAAGTTAAGTAATGTATCCCCAAAGTCATGTGCAGCATCTGATAGATCAGCTGGTGATTTCGAATAGGTAATCCAAGCACCGCCTATAACATAAAGAGCAATTATCAAAACCAAAAAAATAAATAACCAAGTAAACCAACCCCACGAATCATCAGTATTATCATTTGGTTCTTTGTTGTTATTGTCGTCGTCTCCATCTTTACCTTTATCACCATCCTTTGGGTTTTTATCATCGTTTTTTTTCAAGCATGCACCGCTCGTACTGTAGTTGATTTTTAACGATTCACCGTCCCATGTCTCAATATCAATCTTCTCCTTCTCACTACAAATAAAATTGATGTCTGCGTTGACGGAATTCGAACCCCAGGAGGCGTCATTAATCTTGACTTCGATTCCAGATTCTGTTGAGTTTGTATATTCTGCTTTTAAGCTGTTTGAAAATGAAATTATTTGGGTTTTGATAGGAGATTCTCCAGGTAATGACACTGTCTGAACACCACAGATTTGAGAATTCTTAGGACAATCACCTGAAACTTCAGCTTGATTGCATATGTTGAAGTACCAAGTCATATTTGTTACACTAGGTGGTGTATCTTTGACGATTGAAATTGCCTTCGATTCCGTAAATCTCTCACTGAAAAGAAAGTCGGATAAATGCTTGTTTGAACAGTCTAGTGCAGAGGCTGATATAACGACCAACGATAATAATGCGTAAAATGAAACCATCACAAATACTATATTACGAAACTCTGTTTGTGCGTGCGTATGTGTTTATTTGTTTAATTGTTTAATTGTTTAATTGTTGTAGATATGTTGGAAGAGTTGATATTATGGTAATAAACAATTGTTCATTGGTTTCCAATATGTTTACTGATATGTTAATGTACAGTGTAGTTTGTCCGCAACCAACTAATGTTATCGAGTTATTTATTGTATTTATAACAACTTTTTTAAAACTGAAGAGGCAAGGCGGCACATAATTCTGTCAATTTCAACCTCT
>JAJMCJ010000010.1:0-90136 GCA_030572875.1 Wickerhamomyces kurtzmanii | reverse complement strand
ACTTCGACTAGATAGTGAATTTGAACAAAATGAAAGCGAAACTGCAAATTCAAATGAAGAAGAGTCAGAAACAGAAATAGAACCAGGATTAGAACCAGGATTGTCTACTGCAAAATTTTCGATCATTATTGGTTCGTTATTCCTAGGCTCATTTCTTGGAGCTCTGGATACAACGATCGTAACAACGTTACTATCTACAATCGCCTCTGAATTGAACTCCTTGTCAAAGATGTCATGGATTGCAACTTCGTATTTGTTATCATGCTCTGCATTTCAACCGTTATACGGTAAGCTGTCAGATATATACGGCAGAAGATCGTTGATACTTTTTTCAAACTTGACATTTGCATTAGGTTCTTTGATATGTGGATTATCTCTCGATTTGTTAAGTTTGTCGATAGGTAGGTTCATTCAAGGAATTGGAGCAGGTGGGATTTTCACGTTGGGTACAATCACAATGACAGACTTGGTACCAATCAGATCAAGAGGTATGTTTCAATCACTAGGCAACGTATGCTACAGTCTGGGTGCCAGCTTTGGAGGGATATTTGGATCGATTTTTCAACTGACAATAGGTTGGAGATACGCTTTTTTATCACAGATTCCATTGATACTGCTTTCCTTTTTTTTAATTTATGAATGCTTTGAGCTGCCGAAGAATTCAAAAGGTTTAGGAATTTCAGGATCTAAATTATCAAAATTAAAAAAGATTGATTTTTTTGGATCGTTTAGTTTAGTTTTTGGATTACTAAACTTTATGGTCGTCGTTTCGCTATCAGGAAAAGAAATCGAAATTTTTGGTTTAGTGTTTTGGGCCCTTAATTGTTTCACTATTTTTGGATTAGCTCTGTTTGTATACATTGAATTATACGTTGCTGTTGAGCCAATTATACCAGTTAGGCTGATACTGCATAGAACAGTTTTATCATCATCTTTAACCAACTGGTTTATGAGCATGTCTGTATTTACATATTTATACTACATGCCGGTATATTGGGGTTCTGTTTACCAATATACTCCATTTCAGATTTCATTATTTACAATTTCAAATTTCGTTGGAGTAGCCTTTGGATCATTTCTGAGTGGTATATATATGAAAATAACAGGAAAGTACTATTTCTTCTCAATAATATCTGGATTCATTACAATGTTTGGAATTTACGTATTATATAAACCGAGATCAATTCAACCTCCAGAAACCAAGTATTTTGAATATTTCGAGTTGTTTATCCCTGGATTTGGATATGCTTCGATGTTAACAATTACATTAATCGCGTTGATTGCTGCTGTCCCGCAAAAAAACCAAGCATCAATAACATCAATTTCATATACATTCAGATCCACAGGATCTGTACTAGGTGTGAGTTTATCAAGTTCAATTTTCCGACTAAGTTTGAAATCGTCATTAGTGAAAAATGTTTACAATGTGGTTCAGTCACAGTACTCTAAGACGGAAATGAACGAGATAATATCAAAATGTCAAGATAATTCAGAATATATCCTGAAATCACCAAAGGTTTTTCAAAATTCTTTGAGACAAAGCTACAGTTCAAGTTGTCATAATGCTTTACTGTTCAGTTTAATTACTTGTATATTGGCTTGGATATCCGGGCTCTTCATGAAAGAGCATGTATTACATTCAAATATGAATAGAAAATAGAGGATTAAGAAACATTTTAATATAAAGGACTTAAAAGTGAGCGTGAAGTACATGAATCAAGACGCAGTTAATTAAATAAATTCAAAATATCCCACCACCTCTACCGAAATAAAACATAATATATAAAATCCTGCAAATTATTAGTGTTAACGCACGCACTAAAAACCCCTTCAATCAAACTCTTCAATCAGACTCTTCATCATTATCATCATCACAGTTATCCTTCGATTTCAAATTGAAATGCTCAATAGATTTACATAACAGTTCTAAAATTTTCCAATCATTACCGGAATTAAGTATACTCAAACCATCAAAATGAGATATTGAGAAATTAATCCTATCACCATCCGTGAAGTCGTCGCATTTCAGCCATTTGTTGTCGTTCAAAACGTTGTCTATGATGTATATCTCATATTCTGGTTGTTTTAAAAGATTTATATGAAGTTCGTTGTTGCTGGTGCTTTTGTCATTGCCCACCAACGTACTATTTCCCGCAGTATTCAAATGACACTTACTTTCATATTTATAAATATTTTCAAAATTGATAGATATCTTAAACAAGCCTTTATTGATTTGTTTATCGAAATCATACTTCTTGTTACTGGAATTACTGTTACTCGCAGAGAATTCAGCAGAGTAATTCAAATGAACAATGTTATCTATGTAATAATAGATAAGTTTCTCGTTTGAAAAAAGTATCAGCAAGCTGGTTTGAAGGTCATTGAGTACCTGGAGAACACTGATTGGGTTAGTGTTTTCACTGAACGTTACTGTGTTTGATACCGAATCGTATATGTAGAGCTTCGCATCTGTATCAGCCAGTGTGCTATCGATTGGCTTACAAGAACGGTTCAGATGTTTCTTCAGTGTTGTCCAATCTCCAAATGTGATATATTCACAGAGAATCACCTGATAAGAAAGCTGGTATCCCAAGAGTTTTGGATTTCCAGTGGCATTGCTCTCATCTTCAAACGTATCTGGATTGTATTTCTTTAATATCTCGTTATCAGAGTAGCTATCCAGTACTATCAGCTTATCTTTGAACCTTCTGGTTCTTCTATTTTGGAACCAGAATTTTATAGTTTTTTCAGAGAGTCCTGTTTCTTTGGATAAATACGCTCTTCTTGATTTCGTTGGACTGGACTCTTTCCTATATTCATCAATCAACCTCGTCAACGTAGCTCCTGAAATCGTCGTTCTTTTGTTTTTCACTTCACACTTGTTGCTACTACTAGCGTCATGGTCAGAGTTTGCTGATTGTGTGTTGCACTTGGACGATATAACTGGCGTTGAAACTGCCGATATTGTCTCGATAAACGAACTACTCGGTGACAGTGCTTGTGACTTTTTATATTCTTGCTGCTCCTGTTCAAACACCTGTTTATAAATATCCCTACTGCTGAAACAACCCAGTGGGTTTGGTTCAGCCTTCAGTGCGAAATGCGCAGAACCAGAACCTGAACCTGATATCAGTTGCTGCTGCTGGCACTCTTGGTTACTTGAAACAAAGTCCGAACCCAACTGCACAGGAACGTTCAGCTGCTGGCAAGTGAGCTGCTGTACCGGTTCACTTGTTTCATTGGTACCATTCTGTGTGACATAGCCATATGCGACAGGCAGCTGCTGTGGTAGCTGTGACTGTAGTTCCAAAGGCTCTCCATACCCACCAGTACCTATATAGGTCTCTGGAACCTCATATGTGCTTTTGAAACTAGGATTGAACTGCTGCTCAATAGTCAGCCCAGGGTAGTTGTTGTTAATGTCAGCTTCATTTCCGAAATCTTGATACATTACGATACCTGATGTATACTATAACATGTACGTGAATGACGATGCTCAGATTAACTTAATATGGAACAACAAGAGAATTCTGAAATGGACATTTAATCGACAATTCAAATACTTATTAATCAATGGTATTGTGATACTCTGATCCCACAGATTCTCAGTATTTTGTATAAACTAAAGACACACACTCACAAAACGGGAGACGCCAACAGTACCAGTTTAAGGAAACTAACTATCTGGGTGTGAAATTTGAAGTATATCTTATGATCTATAGCAATATGCCCTCAAACAACACCTGTGTTTCTGTGATTTCTGTCCCACGAAGCTCGAGTGAAAAGATTTTTTGAACGTTGCAAATTTTCAAGAAATACGTGGAATCCGGCAAACAAGTGTCAAATTATATCGATTTGATTCTTCTTTTAAGTATGATTTTGGATTTAATACTGTTTAAGAAATGTCTATCAAAATGTTTTGTATGTAAAATGATGCATAAGAAAAAGTTAAACTGAGCCAGTTCTACCTTTTTTTTCCAGAAAAATTTCATTTTATAGAAGAAACAGCCCTAATTGACTGAAAAGTGTTCATATATATCGATTTACATGTCTATACAATGAAACAGTATAAGGCTACTGTATAATGAGCCTGTTCGTCCTGGAAAAAATTTCAAAAATCCGTTTGGTTATGTTCAACAAAAATGACGTCTTCTTTGTTGGCTTGTTTCCCGATTGAGTTAATTTTTTTTATCCCTGCTTTTGCAAGAAGGTTTACCTGTTCACAGACAGTCGGGCTCTGTCGATCTTTGGTGAAAAAGGCACCGTGTATGGCGAGTTACCTGGTGGAGTACCAGAAAAGCGTGAATCTCAGAATTGGTTTTGGTAGGTTTCAGACGTTTTGGAGTCGTATGTTTGTCGCGATAATCGTTGTGAAATAGCTAAATCCGCAAGGGTACAATTGTTAGCTAACTGTCGCTTCGCTTCCACTTCTTCTGTTGGCTCTCGCTCGCTGTATGTCTGTGTTTCTATATGTCTCTCTACCTTTGTGTATTCACTAATGTGCTTGTGGGTCGACCTAACGTGCACATGTTGAGGAAGCTCCGTGCGATGCCCAGCGACCGTGTTGGTGTCGCTCACAGCAGCGAAGCCCGTGCAAAAAACATTGAGACCCACCAAGACCCAGTATCCAGTGAGCCTTCTCGATATCTACAGTCCAGGGAAGGAGAAAGATGGTCAGGTCCTTGTGGGATTCGAGTAGTGCCTTCTGTAACATAACAAGTAATGTAGACGACCGTACAGGGCACGACGATGCAATGTGCCATATACGTCTAGTGGAAAATATCGTGTTTTTTGAGAAGAGGACCTGACCTGACTCGTTCGTTGTACAACTGTTGTTTGCGGTTATATATTCACGCTCATAGACAGGTACACATCTACACACTCATATATATATATATACGTGTTGTGCTAACACAGACTTTGCTAAAGTCTGTTTGCCGATTCAACGTTTTGTATGTAGCTTCGATCGAAGCAAGGCAAAGCAAAGCATAAATGACTAAATAAAGCATATTTTAATATTTACGGAAATGTACGGAAAGTACTATTAGTTTTGACTTAAATCAATATGAATCTTGCTGACTAGTCTTTATTGGAGACTTTGTTGGCTTATGATCGGCAATTGCTACTCTGGGTCTTGTTTGATTTATCCAATTTGAATCCCATTTATCAAACTCCAGTAAATAATATATAGTGTGAGATTTAAACTCAGGATACACGAACCCGCATAGAAAAAAATAATACCATTTTTTACAAATATATTGAACCATAAACAAAAAAACCATTATAATCACCCGTTATGTTTTTCACGGTAGGTAAACTTTACTGTAGCCTTCAACTTTTCTTCTGCAACAAACACAGATATTGAAGCCACGAACACCAAGGGATATCCTACAATGCTCACAAATAGCAAAACATTTGCACGGCCAGACGATTATTGATCTGTGATTAGTTTGGCAAACCACACACGAAAAATCATCGTCAGAGTGAGTGTCTTCTTCAACAACAGATGAATCCTTTTTGTTGTCGAGCATCTTACGATTTTGCAAAATAACTTCGTTCAAAATATCATCTTTCTTTAGAGCGGAATATTTTGATCTTGTTATTCTTGAGTCTTTCAAAATATGTGTTCTTAAACGATTCAAATACGATATTGTTTCCAAATCAGGGGGGTTTATGAGATTCAAAAGTTCCTGTGTATCAAACAGCTCTGATGTTATATCTTTACTCTCCAGTTGTGATGTGCTTCTTCCAACCGTTGCCGCGCTGTAACGTGCTATAGCCGCAGATGACATGTTGCTTATGATAACATTGTTTTGTAAATCTTCAGTTGATGAGTCATACTCCGAATCGTAGTCTAATGGATCAAGATCAGATTCAGAATCAGACTGCTCATAGTTATTTGAATTATCTATTTCCGGCAACAAGCTATCATCGCTATCTGGTTTTGTGAGGTAATAGGCGTAATTCTGCTCGTTTATTTTATTATTTTCGTTATCATTATCGTTACCATTCTTATTAGAAATAATCGTGTCTGTAATACTCGAATTTAATGATCTATTATTATTGACCTTAGATGCTGAAGTTGCTGCATTCTTTCTTTTAAATAAGTACTTGAATAAACCGAATACTCTCTTAAATAAGTTGAAACTGTCAATGTATTTTCTAGTTGTGATCCATCCATCCTTATTCGCATCATCGGCCTGCTTCGAATCGTTGGATAATGGATCGTTTTTAATACTGTTAAAATATCCACTGATTAAATAACTTTTCTTTTTTAGGCCTGTTCCATCATCATCGTAATCACCATCATCATCGTCCAGGTAGGTCTTATTAACAAATTTAATGCTGGATAACTCATTAACATAGCTTTCGTTTTCAACGGCATTGAAAATAATAAATCCAAATCTTATCAAAACTGAATAAAAATCCTCACTTAACTGTAAATTTAAAGAAGTCGAAAGATTTGAGATCATTGTTTTATAGGTTAAATTAGATGAATCGCGCTTAACCAAAAAAGCAAAAAAGTAAATGAACAAACAAAATGAAATGATCAAGAAAATGATTAGCTGGGGCAGATATGAAACAATAACAACAGTTGGAAAGTATATGATACCACCAGAGACTAAGTTATACGAGTAGTATGAAAGAAAAAGCAATCCGATGACTGTCGATGGAATCAATCTAATTCTTTGCAACCCAAACAATCCAAAGAAGTGAATGATCAACTGATTGACGATATTGACCGAACAAATAACCAGTAATTGTGAGGAAGGCATCGTCAGAAACTGGCATTCCTGGAAGGCCAGCGAATGCTCGAACAGTGTAAGTCCAGTCTCAGTTATTGGGATATTTCCAGAAGTCACAGAGATGAACGTTTCAAAAAATTGTGACAAACACAGAGATAGGTACATCTCCCATAGAAATGAATTGATCGAGTCGATTTTTGATGGAACTAAAAATCCAAACCAGTCACTCATAAAGCTGGAGATCAACGTTGACTGAATAATGATTTTCTTTGCCGAGTAGATCAAAATATAAATCGAGATTAACCGTAGCACTACCCTTGAAGACCTTGGGATATTCGAGTTCGATCTCGAGGATGCAAACACAACTGTTCGGTTTAAAATCATCGCCATTGTCATGCACACCCCAGCATAGGGGCTTATCAAATAGCCAAACGTATTGTATAGATTTCTTTCTGGTGCTGCTGTTTTAGATTGTGAATTTATAGCACTTATAAATGAGTCCAGTAAACGCGGAAAAAACCACGATGATGAAGCTGATGAATTGTAGGCATATGTGCTTGCATTATGAAGTACGGACGCGTTTTGAACCAACGTTTCCGACATATTTACTGGAATAGTTCTTATTGCCAACACTGTTAATCATGAAAGTCCATCAATCATAAACCAAATCTTTGTCTTCTGTCGTGCCCCAAGTACCGGAAATATCCCATATTCCATATCCGACCAAATTTCCAAACTTATTATTCCCCGAAAAAGTTATTCTTGAGTCATTTGAAATTTCAATATTCTTTATAATTGATTTAATTTTCTTACCAAGTTCTTATTTCAAAGTAATTTATAAGTTGAAAGAACACTAAAATGTCTGTTCATGTCTTTTCAGATATTCCACAATTGCCAGCAGATCCTTTGTTTGGATTGAAAGCTCGTTATACTGCCGATGAACGCTCAGTTAAAGTTGATTTGGGTATTGGTGCTTATCGTGATAACAACGGGAAACCGTGGGTTTTGCCTTCAGTCAAGAAAGCTGAGACGCTCATTCACGAAGACCCAGCTTATAACCACGAGTACCTGCCAATTGCCGGGTTTCAGCAATTCGTTACGGAAGCTGCGAAAGTTATCCTTGGCGAAGATTCTCCTGCTATAAGGGAGAACAGACTAGTCTCTGTTCAATCATTGTCAGGCACAGGTTCGCTGCATCTGGCTGCTAAATTTTTAAACAAGTTCTACACGCTCAGCAAGACAATATATTTTTCTCAGCCTACTTGGGCCAACCATTTCCAGATTTTTGAAAACTTAGGTTTCAAAACGGATACTTATCCATATTGGAATTCATCATCGAAAACATTAGATATCGAAGGTTTTTTGGCGAAAATTAAATCTGCACCGGAGGGCTCTGTTTTTCTCTTACATTCTTGTGCCCATAACCCAACAGGCCTGGATCCAACAAGAGAAGAATGGATCAAGCTTTTAGATGCAATTAAGTCCAAGAATCATTTGCCTATTTTTGATTCTGCTTATCAGGGGTTTGCGTCCGGTAATCTGGACAATGATGCATGGGCAATTCACAAAGGTGTTGAAATCCTGAAAACAACACCAATCATCATTTGTCAATCATTTGCCAAAAATGTTGGGATGTATGGTGAAAGAATTGGTGCTTTCCATTTAGTATTGCCAACTTCAAATGAAAACACCAATAAGGCAATCTTGTCGCAGTTTCAAAAAATCATCAGATCTGAAATTTCAAATCCTCCGGCATATGGTGCAAAGATTGTTGCGAAAATTCTATCAACACCAGAATTGAAAGCACAATGGGAAAAAGACTTAATCACCATGTCCCAACGCATATATTCAATGAGAATCAGTTTGAGAGATATCTTGGTTAAACTAGACACTCCAGGTAACTGGGATCATATTGTCAAGCAGCAAGGTATGTTCTCCTTTACTGGATTATCTAAAGCACAGGCTGAACGTTTGATTTCCAAACATGCTGTTTATTTACTCTCCTCAGGTAGAGCTTCAGTAGCTGGCTTGAACGAAGGTAACGTTGAATATGTTGCCAAAGCTATTGATGAAGTTGTCCGTTTTGATTATAGTAAGTTATAATGAAAAATGTCACTGTCGCTTTTTGTCTCAATGTGGGACTTAGTTTTAATGGTTTATGTTTGTTTAGTTATTCTTTAACGGGATGAGCTGATTTGTTCACTGTTCGCTCTTGTTGCTCGCTAGTAGAAATTTAGTGTAGTTCAACTGCTGCCACTGTGAATCTAAAAAGAGTGAAATTTGATTTCCTTCAAACTAGTATAGTTAGTTCTCATCCATGTCTGTCTGTTGAGCTAGTAAATAACTAAAAAGTCATAAAAAATGCGCGAGCCCGGAGTCGAACCGGGGGCTCGAAGATGGCAACTTCGAATTTTACCGCTAAACCACTCGCGCTTGTTATAGTCCTAAACGATTTTAAGTTAATAATATCTTTAAGTCCGGAGTTGTATTTTATATGCTTCAGCCCCTAATCAAGATTCTATGATATGGTTTTAGAGGTCTCCAGGTTGGACGATGAAACATTGCTAAGTCTTTCCAGCTATATGCTGCAACCCTTCTATAGTGTTTTGCTTTTATTTACTTTTTAGAAGGTTTCAGTGGTTTATCAATTGATTGCTGTTGTGATCGTCACCCAATGAGATAACGAGAATTATGACAAGTTACGGTTTCAAGTAAAAATTACACATTTCTGAACGTAATACTCGTTACAGCACTCTGATTGCAAAGAAAGATCTTCTCGTACAACCGTGACAGTTAAATATCAGTCGTCAGTTCGGATAATCATTAGCACAGCTTAGTTAGGTCCGCAGCAGATAAACATACGGGCCAAAAGATGAGACTTCAGTAGAGTTGATAGTGTGGATACCTGTGAAAATGGGAGATTTTGAGATCTGGTAATGAACATTGTGGAAAATTATCCAATTCTTGACAAATTTTGTATCATTGTGTAAGGTGTGAACCTAGGTACCAACTCTCGCTGACAAATAGACAAGATGTCGCTCGTACGATAAGTGAAATTAGTAATTGTCCAAGGTATTTAAGTATTGGATATCCATTGTTGTTGTTAAATTGTGAATAGACGTAACTGCAGACAAGCATATAAGTAACAATGGCATCAGCAGAAGTTTTAACAGTTATCGATAAATACTCCAAACTTTCATTAAATGGGTCACACCCAACAGTTGAAGTTGAACTTTCTCATCCAAACAAGGTTCACGAAGGTTTTCAAGACGATTTCTCGAGCAATCTACCAGAATCGACAAAGAAAAGATTCGAGAAATATGGAATTGATCTAAGCAATGGATACCCTCAAAGACCACCTGAAATTCCACTGTATTTGGACGAGGTTTACAAGATCAGAAACCAGAAGGACCCAAATTATGTCGAAAGAGGTGTCAAGGCCGATCCTGAGAAGAAAGCCTTGTTTAGTGCAGCTACAGAGGTCAAACATTTGACAAAATATGTTGGAACTGAACTAGTCGGTGTTCGGATACAAGATCTGAATGAGCAACAACTGGATGAATTAGCTCTTTTGGTTTCTGAAAGAGTAGTGGTATTTTTTAGAAACCAAGATTTATCACCACAAAAACAACTAGAAATTGGTGAATTTTTTGGTACAATTGAAAAACATCCGTTAGCTGCAAATGTCCCATTACCTGGTAGTAATGGCAGATCTGGAATTTCCACAATCTGGGGTAAATATAACAGAAAGGACTCAAGTTTACCATTCAAACAAAGAGGATCCACTAAATCGTGGCATACAGATTTAGACCATGAGTTTCAAGGTTAGTTATTCGATTTCATTTTTTAGGTTTTCATTACGAGACGTACTAACAGAAAAGGCCCTTCGTTAACCCATCTGTATTTGGATGCTATTCCAAAGTCAGGTGCTGGAGACACCGCATGGACTTCTGGTTATGGAGCTTACGACAAATTATCACCAGCTTTTCAAAAATTCTTGGACGGTAAAGTTGCAGTCCATAGATCAGCACACAAGTATTATAACCGTGATAACATCCTCGATGGTCCTAAGCACATTGAGCGTGAACATCCCTTAGTTGTAACACATCCCGTAACTGGTTGGAAGGCATTATTTGTTAACAGATCCCACACACTAAGAATTGTCGGACTCGAACCTGAAGAGTCAGACACGATTCTAAATTTTTTATACGATGTTCTGGAGAAAAACTTAGATATCCAAATCAGATGGAGCTGGCAGCCAAATGATCAGGATAAAGGTGCTTCAGCAATTTGGGATAATCGTATTTCTGCTCATAATGCTATTCTTGATTACGACGATGACGAAGATGAAAGACACGGAACTAGGGTCACAAGTTTAGGAAACGTTCCATACTTTGATCCAAGCTCTAAGTCACAGAGAGAGTCTCTGGGTTTAAGTGTTAACTAGTCGGCGGTGTTTTCTGCTCCCTTAGGATTCACAAGACTTCAAATAATCTGATTCAATATACTATTTTTTCTGTATTTCAGCGTAGAGACTAGTAGCTATAGAACATGAAAATATTGGAAAAACTTTCTAATATATATGGGCCGAAATAAAATCGGGTAGATTTATGCCGTACCTTTTTTGTGCATATACCTGCATAATTCTGACGTAAGCAGATAAATTGACAAGGGCAACACATTAAATATAGCCTGAAGAAATTTTTGAAACAGAGACGATACTGAACTATGAAATGTTGAATGAACAACGAGAGTTATTCAACAAAACCAAAGTTGCGCTTTCTATCAATTATATTTTCTTTTTTTGAGTGTCAGTTCTAAAAAAGAATAATAGTATAGCGACAGGATAGTTTCAACAATGCAGAACAATCAAAGAAAGATCTCGTTTAATGTCTCTGATCATTATCAGATATTAGAGATAGTTGGTGAAGGAGCATATGGTATAGTTTGCTCTGCAGTACACAAGCCAACAGGCACCAGGGTAGCCATTAAGAAGATAGTGCCATTTGAGAAGCCTATGTTTTGTTTGAGAACTTTAAGGGAGTTGAAACTACTAAAGCACTTCAATAACCATGAGAATATTATAAGTATACTGGATATTCAAAAACCGATAAATTATGAGAATTTCAATGAAGTGTATCTGATTCAGGAATTGATGGAGACCGATTTGCATAGGGTTATCAAAACACAGAAGCTATCAGATGATCACTGCCAGTATTTCATTTACCAAACACTAAGAGCGCTGAAAAATATGCATAGTGCAAATGTTTTACACAGAGATTTAAAACCTTCAAACTTACTACTGAACTCGAATTGTGATTTGAAAATCTGCGATTTTGGACTAGCAAGGTCGATTGCTTCGAGTGAGAATAACTTTGGATTTATGACAGAGTACGTGGCAACAAGATGGTACAGAGCACCCGAAATAATGTTGACGTTCCAGGAGTATACCACGGCTATTGATGTCTGGTCAGTTGGCTGTATATTAGCTGAAATGCTTTCAGGAAAACCATTGTTTCCCGGAAGAGATTACCACAATCAGCTTTGGTTAATTATGGAAGTATTGGGAACCCCTTTAATGGAAGACTACTATAACATCAAGTCCAGAAGAGCCAGAGAGTATATAAGATCCTTGCCATTTCGTAAGAAAATACAACTCTCAACTTTATTCCCACCAGACACAAACCCTTTAGCAATTGATTTTATTGAAAAACTATTGTCTTTCAACCCAAGTAAGAGAATAAGCGTTGTTGATGCTCTGAACCATCCATACTTGAAGCTATACCATGATCCTGATGATGAACCTATTTCAGAGAAAATCGACGAAGAGTTTTGGAAATTTGACGAAGATAAAGAGGATGAATTACAAGTTGAGGATTTAAAGAAAATTTTGTTTGAAGAAGTTATGAAACCGTTATAAGTCTGTTATATATATATAGTTATTATTTGGTTTATTCTCTTGCTTCCAAATTCTTAGAGAGTTTAGTAGTATTGGTTCATGTTTCAATATTTTGATTTTTGGTGTTGTTTTATCTTTAAAAGTTGCAAATGTGTCCCAGCCCGGATCAATAAAATTGTAGTTTTCAGCTTTATCTTCCACTAAACAGGAACATAACAAAGATGTTCAAAGAGAGAAAGCTTTCAGTAAAAAGAGCGTTCAAAAACATAAAATCTAACGGCCATGATGTAAATGAAACCACACGAAATTATTTTTTTAGAAAAAAAGTGATTGACTCAGACTGCGTATCAGATAGAATATCATCAATGAAAGAAATCGGACAACAAAAACAACAACAACAACAACAAAATAGCTTTTCAGAATCAGAAAAAGAGGTAATATGCGTTGAAACACTCCATAAAGCTGGAATACCCGAACAAGGGCAAATTGAAGGTGGAAGATCAGATCAACTGTCAGACCAACAACAGAAGCAGGGCAATTACCATCAACAGTACCAGTCATGTCAAAAGCGGCGGGTGCTACATTTACATTTCTTGTATATTGTATGCACAGATATACGTGTTTTTTGGAAATTTCTGTTACTGTTAGTTATTGTCTGTGGTTTCTTGAGTTATGTATCCTATATTGCACATTTATCATTCGTTAAACTCATAGAAGATTCCAAACAAGTTACCAAGTGGATGACAATAGGTAATATTATAAACGGTTCTAAGGTTAGCTTACTCAACTACGGCATTGGGATTTTTAGTGGTGGGATTGTTAATTCGATAATTGGGTGGTTCAGATGAACACTTTAGCGTTTTGAGAACTTGTCATTTTTTAATGGTAATCGTTTATATTTATTTTTTCCTTTTCGTTCGACGTGTGACATAGTACAATCCAAAAGAATCGTCTATAATAAATAGACGGAAGCAGCCATATCGTATTGGCAATGAGATAATGAAACACTAGATAGAAATAGTAACAAACAACAAACACCAATTAAAAGCGAAAGCAAAAATGAAAGATCAGCAACATTATAGGTCATGAAAGAAGAAAAAAATATGCAAATGACAGAAAACACCATATACTAAATTAATAGATGAACGAAGTAAAAATTGAACAAACGAGGAAAAAGCTAACCGTGACAAAAAACTAAAAAAAAAACATATAATCATAAATATCATCATCATTACATCTTCATGCCGTAATATCTATAAATGCCTCTTTCTAGAGCACCATGAACGTAGTCGGAATCGCCTAACACACCTCTGGAACAACTGACTTTTTTATTCACATATTTCAGGAAATCTGGCTGTTTTAAGATTTTAAAGATTTTTGAACCAGTTTTGATATCATACTGAGTTAATCCAATCTGTGATAAATTGTCTTGATTTAAATCATTGTCAACTTTAAACAGCCAACCTCTTCTTCCCAAGGAATCATATGTTCTCCAAACTGTTCGTTCATTGTTAAAGTTATATATTAATTTGCCGCCAATATTTTCAATATCGTTTACTGTTTTGAAGGAAAATTCAAAAACAGATAAAGAGGAACAACAGTTCAAAAAATTGGGATTATCCAGTGTCCAACGGTTTATGAATTGATTGTTCGATACGTCTAGGTATTTCAATTGTTGATATTCTTCATTTGGAAGTTGTTCATCTTTAGGTGGGGACAAGAACTGAATCAAGAGAGGAATATCTATATTCACATAGCTGATAGCCAGACTCTTCAATTTTAAGAATTTTTTTTTAATTAATGTTAGATTCTCAAAAGTTATTGGTAGTCCACCAAGGTTTAGATAAGATAATTTAAGGCATTCGAACATTTTCAGTAAAAAGGTTATTTGGTTATTGTTTAATGGTGAGTTTGATGAAGAGTCAATCTGTAAATTCAACCAAACTAATTCATTTGAAGTTATGGCAGGGTGGTTAATGAAAAAATTTATGAGCTCTCTTGTCGTCAGTTTGATACAATTTGATAATGATAGATGTGTGAGTTTTACAGTTCTGGGCAACTGGTTCAGTATTGAAGATGTGATTTGAGTATGCGAAAGATCGAGTTTTTTCAGATTTGGACAATTTGACAGTACTTTCAATAATGTTTGTTGTTTGAGATCAGTACAATCGTGAAACGAAATATTTGTAATGCTTAGGTTTCCTTCACTTTTATTGATAATCAAGCTATCAAAAGCCTTTGAGAAATTCTCACCCGAACATCCGCAAAAGTCAATTGAGGTTAGTTTGGGAAGGTTATTAAACAAATAGTTCAGCAAGTTGTCATCCAAATCATCTTTGATATTTTCACTTGCTAGAAACTCAACGAGCTCAGGTGTTTGCTGCAAACAGCTCAGAATCGTCTTTGAAGTGACCATTTGGATCTCCTTATTCATTTTATTTGTTCTGCCCAACCCTATTGATGTGAATTCCTGAAAGTCTAATACTTTAACGTTTTCACCCAGTAGGTGATTGTTGTTCAAAGAATTCAAAAAATTATCAAAACTCTTTGGTGTTTTGAAGTTACAGTACTTGTATATAATTTTGACGACGAGCTGATAGAAGATTCTGGACACTGTGAGGTTGGATTTCATGAAAAATGACACATTCGAACTGACGGAAGCTGTATCATTCTGTAACACCTGATGGAACTGGTAGTCTAATATAATTGATATAATTTCTGGAGGTAACAGAATATTTTCTATATTATGGTGCAGTTTAGCAGCTTGATCATCGCTTATGTTTTTAGTTTCAATATCATAAAATTTCAAAGTTTGTAACATTTAAATGTTTATATCAGTTGTATATTTATTTATATGAATATAAATATATTCGTTATTGTTACAAGATTTTGTTTTATTTTCACCTGTACAGGAAAAAAAATTAAATGCCGTTTCCGAACTTGAACAAAATTTCCGAGGGTAAAAAGAATATTGTGACCAATGCTCAAAACCAAAACCAAAACCATCAAAACCACAGTCACGTGAACATCACTTCCTAAATGATTTGAAACAAAGTACCAGTGTATCTATATTTGTTTGCAGTGCTAGTATATCTGTTGGCACTGGCGATCGAAAAACGCTCCTCAACAGCAGTTGAGGAACAACTTCGGACTGGAAATTCAAGTTCTCACCTTGAAAAGTTATCGCCGAATACAAAGTAATCTCCGAACACCATGCAGAATACAAAACGAAGCAAGGAAAATACCAAACATATATAAATATATAACAGGTATATTTGTAGGGTGCTGTTGTGCGATGGCAAAATTTGATTAACTGGATGAACCTATGCGAACCCCTTAAAGCCACTTGAGTCGCGAAATCTCTATCAAACAAGAGGAAGTACAACACAGATAAACCTACCATGAGAAATCACTTCTTTTCGCTCAATAATGTAGTAACTGAATGATTTACAACTGTTGGAGAGTGATGGTCAGTACAGAAAACGTGCCAGAACTGTTCTGCTCTGTTTCACTCAACACAATTGCGATGTACATTGATCCGTCAGGTTGCTGGTGATTTACCATGTTATCTACTTCTAGTAAGTGATGTTTCAAAGCAGCCGTGTGGTTGGATCAGACATAGAACAGCAAGAGTTTTGGCGTTTTCTCTGCTTCTTCCTTGTTTCTCGAATGAACTTCTTCCAATCACATATTTTTTTTCAAAACTTGAATATTCAAATGGTTTTGTCTTGCTCATGCTGCTGCTGGTGCTGGTGATGATGATGAAAACGGTTTCTGAACATTATTTGAGTAAAAAAAGCAACTTAAAGAGACTCCCCTCACTAAATTATGATCCTCGGTTAGTTTTGCTGTTTTCCCACTCATCCGCATTTGGACTTTATAATATGGTAGACACAGCACTGCCAATATTCCACGGGCCATTACTATTTATCTTGAAGGGGATCGCAATATCATGATAGTTGATGATATAGATATATATGAACATTAGTTCATGTTAGTAGGAGCAATGACAGATACAACGGAGTACTCTTTTAGTCAGGCCAAATGGGACAGCTTGCTTGATTCCACAACGGTGAACAAAAGAGATTTGAACTATTTGATTCTAAACTATTTGATAATCGAAGGCTATGAGCACTCAACTATAAAATTTGCAAAGGAGATTGGTATCAACTTAGATGAATTAGATAGTGAAGCATTGCCGTATAGTGAAACACAGAACCGGTTTTTGAACGAATCAGCTGAGACGCTGGAGAAAGAAAAGAAACTGATAAATGGGTACTCGTCAATAAGAATAAGAAACGAAATAAAACTGAATATACTGAACGGTGATGTTCAGATGGCGATAGACAAATTGAACTTACACTACCCCGACCTATTAGAGAGGAACAATTCACTTTACTTTAAGCTGCTGCTGATGTGCCTGATTGAGATGATAAGAAATCACAAATTCAATAGTCACCGCGATGATGGCAACGACGACGACGACGAGTTCATAATGAAAATAATCAAGTTCTCACAAGAC
Organism: Wickerhamomyces kurtzmanii; assembly: GCA_030572875.1. Classification (NCBI taxonomy): domain Eukaryota; kingdom Fungi; phylum Ascomycota; class Saccharomycetes; order Phaffomycetales; family Wickerhamomycetaceae; genus Wickerhamomyces; species Wickerhamomyces kurtzmanii. Next base: position 72,969 of record JAJMCJ010000010.1, on the reverse strand, counting down.
AAACTAACAAATAAAGCTATAAAGTCCTCAAAATTCATGGAAGAGCTAGAATTGACAATGACCTTGCTGCTATATTCTAACAATAGCACCAATAAGAACAGTAGCACGTCTACAGCAGAGAAGATCCCGAAAAAGTTAAATGAGTTGTTCGATTTCAAACTCAGAAGACAAATAGCAGATTTGGTTAATAAATCAATTCTGATCAACCCCAAGAATTGTCTGAGCCTGATTGATAACTATGACTTTAAGAGCTCTATTGAATCTGGCGGTGATAATGGTAATGAGGATGATTACTACGACGATAATGATGACGATGATGATGCTGAATATGATAACACTGATGAAAATGAAAACAAAAAAAGGGATCAAGAGGAATTCAATAGCGATTTGATAGATTCAAATTTGAAAAAGTTGGTAAAACTATGGATCTGGAGTGAGAATACATTGGATGATGAAGATGTCGAATTTCCTGCGTTAAATGTTGATTAGAAACAAATAGCAATACATAATACCATTATATTCTATAATTCATCGTAATCATAACTATACAGACATATATATAAAAATATTAAACCTGAAATAAGACATTCAAAGTATACCCGGTTTCAATCCCCAGTAAACATAACTCTTTATCGTTATCGATCAGTTCAACGTTTTTATGAAAAATCCTAACATCGCTAATTCTAAAACTTTGGTTGAAGTTTGATTCTCTATAGATGTTCGAGTCTTTAAACAAATGATACAGCTTTTTCCTCAGGAATCTCAAATTCGAGCCTAATTCTGGGTTATTGCTTGATTCAAAATCTTCAGGACTGAACTCAACGTGGTACTTCAAAGGTTTCTTAAGTAGAAATTTTTTGGTATCTGATTTTCCGACAATATTACCTAAAACATAAACATGTGCGCAGTGAACAGGTTTGTTTGGAAACAAGTTTTTTGCTGAATAACTCCACAATTTCAGCTTAGCTCCAATTTCGAAGATTGAGTGATAAAGTAAGATGGAAGCCAATATTAGGATAATAACTGTTGTTATTGTTGTACTTAACTGATTTTCAAAATGATCTTCGAAGAAATCGTATTTTGAAAGCTTTGAAACAATTGACTGCTCGACTGATCTAAAGATGCCTATTACACTGACCATTGTATATTTAGCAAACTTTTTAACGGTAATCGCTACTTACTGATCTACAAGCAAAAATCAACAATCTTCCTCACCATCACATCACCTCTCTATGTGCTTCTCATATAGAATTCGCGAACAGAAAAAACCATGAAAAAAAATAGAAATAGGAAATTGCTTCATTTGGTTTATTATATTTTAACCTAAATACGGCATTTTGCTTTAACGCACTTTTTACATATTTGCTCCTCTCTCCTTTTATGGCATTTCCCCCTCATCCTAATTTTAAACGTTTTCTTCTGATTTTGGTTAGTTTTTTATGATTGGAAAACTATTTCATAGCAAAAATTGATCACCTTGGGACTAAAAGAAACTGAAAAAACATAGTTTTAATAATCCCCTCTGAGGATTAAAAGGTTTTAAGTTTTAATGATGTGAGAACGGTGATCAATTGTGGATTATTGAAATTTATGTTTCTTTGAGTAAAAGTATATAAGTAGAGGTGAAAATAGCATTTATAAATTTGTTTGCTTTTAGGACTATATTTAACCAAATATAAATTAACATAAACAAAAATGAAAATTTCATTACTAACAGCATCATTATTACCTTTATTAGCACTTGCTGATGACGTCTCAATTATCACCGCATTTTATGGTGATTTGCAAGGCCATCTGAATGAATATTTGTCGTATATTCAGTCTGCCAGTACTGTTCCACCGGAACTACTGAGCTTGTACCAAGAGGTTCAAACTTACACCGATGATTCATACACCACTCTGTTATCGACCGTTGACATTGCTCCATTTGAATCATTTGCAACGGGCTTACCATGGTACTCTTCAAGACTGGAGACTATCTTCCAGGGTGCTGCTGCATCTCCATCAACCTCGAGCGATGCTGCTTCGTCCACCAATCCTTCGGAATCTTCATCTGTTGCTTCTGCCACTAGTTCAATCATATCTAGTATTTCTTCAGTTGTTTCTTCTTCCAGTGAAGCCTCCTCAAGCTCGGCAGAAGTCTCCTCAAGCTCAGCAGAAGCCTCGTCTTCTGTCGTTACTCAAACCTCTTCAGGTGGTGCAGCTGGAGTCGGTGCTGCTGCTAATGACTTGATGCTTGTTGCTTCATTTGTTGGATTTCTCGCCGCTGGCGCATTCGTCTAGACTAGATTTCAAGGATATTCACCTGAAAGTGTCTTACTTTACTTTCTGCGTTATGATTTATCTTTACTTGATTTTTTAAAACTACAAAACTAGTGTATTTATTAGTGTATTTACAAAAATATATCGTCGTTGAGTGCCCCTACAAGTTATATACCGTTTTTGGTTATCCGTTTAGTAAGCACTTACATAATCATATTTTGAAAATTCACATTCTTTTAGTAATATGAAGAAAAATTTTACTCAAAGGCGTTTCTGTGTTTCGATTAAACCCCAGATAACAAAACGAGAAGCAAAATGAGTGTTGAAGGTTTCGTTGCACCAACACAGTTAGGTGCTGCTGCATCGGGTATTTCTTCGACCAAAAACAACACGGTTAAATACATCTGTGCGAATTGTTCTGCATCTTTGTCTTTGAACAAGAATGATGCTGTCAGATGTAAGGATTGTGGTCACAGGGTTCTGTATAAGGCAAGAACAAGAAGAATGGGTACGTATAACAGTGTTTACAGAACTGACTGTAGTTTTCTAATATCGTTTTCATTTATTAACCGAACTAGTTCAATTTGAAGCAAGATAACGGAATTGTTAAGGTGGTTTATAAATCTCTTCATTTCTCTTGGGTGTTGATATAAATAGTAGTATAAATACTGTTTGCTCATACTTATTGTTCTTGCTTGTCCTCTTCTATCTGTCGGTTTTGGAGAGATTTGTTTTTATATTTTGTGCACTTTTGTTTTCCATTTTGTTGATACAAAAATTGGGCAGAGTTTAAACTAACGGAAGTGAACATGAAAGGAAAAAAATGTGTTGAAAAGTCAACAGTCAAACAGAGAATGTGATTTATGTATTATAGGTGCATTTGTTTTGAAATTTACAGGTTGTATTGATATTTTGTAGACTTCGTCTAAAGTTTTATTGCTTAACTGTTCAAACCAAAACAAAATGAAAAATATACCAATACGGCAATCAGCAACTAGACTGCTCATACTTCTTGTAGTGAGTATGACATGACCGGTATTGTAAACAAGTGTCAACTGGTCTAATTAAGCTGTTATTGTAGCTAAACTGCACAGATGCCCTGATATATATATATATATATGTACTTAAAAATTATACCAGCTTCGTCATTACCATCATCATCACCATCTTTGATATTACCTCAAATTAAATGTCAGACTTGCCGAAAAGAACAAGAGAGAATGACTATTATTCAGTCTTGAAGAAGTCCAAAATTGACTACAAACCCTTCGTAGAGAGCTTGCCAACAAACCCACACTACCGATATTCATTTATGCACCAAGCAAATATTTCGAAAGCTGAATCCACACCTGCGACAGTTATAACAGGATCCACTGATGGCGTTTTAAGATTTTGGACCAAGCCAGAGATTAAGTCTATGACAACAATGGATTCTGCCAGTACTGACGAAGAAGATGATGTTGCTCTGGAATTAAAAAAAGAGTACATTTCCCATGATTGCATTACAAAACTGATAAAAAGTATGGATTCGAGTATATTGCTTAGCATAGGTCATAAAGATAAGTGTATTAACTTCTATGATTTGAACTCTTATGACATGACGAACATTCTGAAATTTGAGCAACAGCCAGGAACAGGTTGTTTTACAAATGATTCTATTGTTATTACAATTAATAACGAGTTGGTAATATATGATATGAACTCTTTTGAGAAAAAATTTGGGAATGAGAAAATACATAAACACAATATTGTTCATGTTGTCTACAATTTGAAATATGACTGCTGTATCTCTGTAGATGAAAACAGCATGATTGAATATTGGAAACCTAATGATCAATTTGATAAACCGAATGAAGTTTTTGAATTTAAATCAGCAACCGATTTGTACGAGTTTAAAAAGACTAGATCAAAAATAGATTCAATTAGTATTTCCCCTGACTTTGAGAGTTTTGTTGTCTATGACGATTTAAAAATCGTCAGAGTGTTTGATTTTACAACTGGAAAAATAATTAAAAAATACAATGAGACGATAAAGCAAATCTCAGAAATAAATGAATTAGAGGACTATAAATTCAAATTGTCTGAATTTGAAATAAAAAAGAAAATAGGAATTGAAGAAAAAATCGATAAAATCGTTAGAAATGTTATATTTGATAAGTCAGGAAATTTTATAATATATGCGAACTTACAAGGTATAAAAGTCATCAATATCAAAACAGATGAGACAGTTGCAATTCTATCCTTGCATGAATTCATACCGTTGAGCCAGATTTCTATATCTTGGAATTTTGTTTCTCTTAAAGTTCTAACAATTGAAATGGTTTCTTCGGAAAACTCTTTGATTATGAACAAAATAAACCAAAATAATACGTTATTAATCTCAACTGGTTACGAAAATAACCGATTTTATGTGTTTAAAAACACAAACGAGCCATTTGAAAAATTTAAAGATTCAAGAGATAGTTATAGCGAGAACCTGACTTCTTTGAAAACTAATCTCAACGCTTCCAAAGCACAAAAACTATCTGAAACCCAAAATATTATTATACACACAACAATGGGAGATATTAGGATCAAACTGTTTCCTCAATACGCTCCTAATACAGTTCAAAACTTTATCAACCTATGCAATTCGAAGTACTATGATAATATAATATTCCATAGAATTGTGAAAGGATTTATGATTCAGACAGGTGATCCAAACGGTGATGGTACTGGTGGAGAAAGCTTCGCCAAAAAACACTTAAAAGATGAGTTCAGCGAGCACCTGAAGCATGATCAACCATTCATGGTAAGTATGGCAAATTCAGGACCAAATACAAATGGCTCACAATTTTTCATAACTACAAATAAAGCAGAGTGGTTGGACAATAAGCACTCTATATTCGGACAAGTAGAGGAAGGGTTCGAAACTGTTCGTTTGATAGAGAACTTACCTGTTGATAAGACGGATAGGCCCTTTGAGCCCCCAGTCATTATTTCCACTAGCTCAGTATTAGTTTAGAATACCGAAATTAAATATACAAAACATTCGATTGAAAATAAAATTAAAAAATGACCAAATTAGGAAAAGTGTCTGTTATTTCCTAAATAGGAAAGTTCCGGTTTAGATTTTAATATCGACATGAAAAGTGTCACTAGCAAAACAATAACAACATATAACAACAAAACAATCATTAAAGTAGCAAAGAACCATCTCATTCAGAAGATAAAAATCGAAAGGAATCAATATTGCCTATATTATTCTACCTGTTTTTTTTGCGCCTCTTTGCACTATTTTTGTCTTTTTCTTGTTCGCAAAGTATTAGGCTGGTAATTAATAATAGATAGACTTCAAAGTGGAAATTGAAGAAATGGCTTCGACGATTCAAGATTCGATCAACAAAGACACAATAAGTTTGAATCAGTTTATTGAGAACTCAAATAGCAATAGCATTGCAGACCAACCACAAAATTCGTTTGATTTAGAACCAAACCCATTTGAACAATCATTTGCTTCGAATAATAAACCGCCAACAGTTACATCACCATCCCCCACGATATTAACACCAGGGTATAGAAAGTTGCCACCACTAGTGCTATCACCAAACATAATTAGCGAACAGAGTCCCAACAATATTTGGAACAGTTCTAGCAATCCACATCAAAATACAAATTCATCTTTATCTTTTTTAATAAACAGAACAGGTCTCACACCAAATGAATCAGGTATCAGGACAGGATTAACACCTGGTGGATCGGGTTTTCAAATTGGTGGAATTTCTCTTCCCGGTATAAACACCCCCAATACTCTGGGGATTGCTTCAGGGCCTTTGACTCCTGGTTTAAGTTCGTTTTTAGATATAACTTCGAATGGAATATCGGCAGGAGGAATAGCGAGTAATGGAAATGCTTATAACAGTGAACAGATTCAACAAATCTCTCAATTGAATCAGCAGTTGCCAAATATAAAAGACAACAAGATAGAGACCGAACTTAACGATAATACTATAGACAGCAACGGCATTAGTTCAAACACCAATAATACAAGAAATAATGAAAGTAATGAAAACAAAGACAGCAAGGATAATGAAAATCATAAGCTAGAAAACGAAAAACCATCAGAGCACAAGAAAGAGAATAACCAGGAAAAGAGACGTAAAACAAACGTGAAAGAAGTAAAGCGTTCCAAGAAATTCAAACACGAACCTCAACTGCAACCTCTACCAAGTAATAATCAGAAGAATAAATCCAAAAAAGTGGCTTCACCACCATCTTCACCAATATCATCTGATAATGAAGGCAAAACCGAAGAAGAAAAACGTAAAAGTTTTCTTGAACGAAACAGAGTTGCAGCCTCTAAATGTAGACAAAGAAAGAAGCAACTAATGGTTAAGATGGAGAGCGATCTGAATTTTTATTTGAATGAATACAACAATCTGACAAACGCAATTGATCAATTGAAAGACCAGTCGCTAGTTTTGAAGTCATATCTTTTGAACAACAAGAACTTCAACAATAACGTCAATACAAACAACGAAGTGATAGCGTATATAAACAATTTTGTGAACATTATAAATCAGACGAACTATATTTCCAGAATGAATGGAAACTCTAACGGGAACGAAAATGCAGCTCCATCCACAAGTATTATCAAGGCTCCTCTTCAGCACGTTCCAATAACTCAAGTACCACTCTTGGCCCCAGTCCCACAGCAAATGATTCCTGCAAACACGGTTCCTGTTTCAAACAACAGCAATGTCATAAATGCAAACGATATGCTACCTCAGAGTAATTGGAGCAATAGCTGAAAATTGTTTTTGTTTTCATCATTTATTTTTACAGATATTTATATATTTTATTTTTTTGAAATCGTATACAATAATTTGCATTTGCAGTAGTCTATATATTTTTGTTAGTTAGGGATATTTATTAAAGTCTTTTCAGTTTGTTATCCATAATTGAGAATAGTTATATTATGTATTCATATACCGGGAAGGGAACGATGATCGGATCGGAACCGGTAATTTTATAGACTATCTTGAACTCGACATCAATTTGATAATGCAAACTATAACATCAACTCGAACGTCAACACCGTCATTTAAAATGTCATTGAACTATATTAAACAAGCAAGAAAGATTCTGTGTATTGGTCGTAACTATGTTGCACACATCAAAGAGCTGAACAACCAAAAACCAACACAGCCATTTTTTTTCCTGAAACCATCATCATCGATTTTGAAACCAAATGATGGACCTGTTTTGATTCCAAAAGGTGCTACAGTTCATCATGAAGTTGAGTTGGCTTTTGTTTTAAACAAAACTTTGAAGAATCTGGACCCTGAGACATTTTCGAACCAGGACGCACTTGACTCAATTGAAGGCTACGTATTAGCCATTGATCTGACAGCACGTAATGTTCAGGATGAAGCTAAAAGAAAAGGTCTGCCATGGTCAATCGGTAAAGGGTTCGACACTTTCTTACCGCTATCTGCACTTATTTCAAAAGAAAAAATCCCTGATCCTTATAACGTTAACTTGCATTTAGAAATTAATGGTGAGTCAAGACAGAATGACAAGACTTCGTTGATGATTTTCCCAATTCACAAGATCCTATCTACCATGAGTTCAATAATGACACTCGAGAAAGGCGATCTTATTTTAACCGGTACTCCTCAGGGTGTTGGCAAAGTCGTTCCTGGTGATCATATTACAGCAGGATTAAGCGTCGATGGAGTTGAGATTGATGAAGCTAAACTAGACTTACAGGTGGAGCAAAAACCAGGCCCTTACTTTTACAAGGAGACATAATATGCTTAATATGTACGATTTTTCTTGAACAACATGTGCGTAGTCCACTCACACAATAACACCTTGTTTTGGAGGGATGTATTGTCTCAATGTAATACCAGCATCACTAAACACTTTCGCAGATAAATCATCCATGCTGTAGCTCTGCGTATAAACGACCTCCTTTATACCACACTGAACGATCTTTGTAGTGCACGTTAGACAAGGGCAAGTATTGCAGTACAGCACAGCACTGTCGCCAATTCTGTCTCTTCCACTTTCCAATAGTGCATTTTCTTCAGCATGCAGGCACAAACAGGTTGATAGACTTGAGCCTGATCCGTTTCCACTGTTACACCTTACACATCCACCTTCGTTACAATTTGTCAAATGTCTTGGAGTTCCGTTGTACCCAGTTGCAATAACTCTCTTATCACGAACTATCACACAGCCGACTCTTCTCTTCATACAGTTACTGCGCAGCGCAGCCAGATCTGCCAGTTTTGTGAAATAAGCATCCCATGAAGGCCTTAGTCGAGTCTGGTCCAGCACGTTTAGATTCGCCAACTGCACATACAGGTTCTCCACAAACGGCGAAGTATTGATGATTTTGATAGAAGCTTTTGATATTATATCTATGATCAGCGAGTCGTAGGAATACGACTGCTCGTCTGATATGTCGATGAACTCGGAGAACGTGATACTGCTCCTGTCAACGTTGTGTTGTATGTATCGCTGCCATCTTAGTTTCGATGGAGCATCTATCGAAATGTGAAGAAAGAAAGGCCGCTTAGACAGCTGTACCAGCTCATTACTTGATGTAATATCGCAAAACACGTAGTTGGATCTCCAGTCCTTCGTGACGTGATCGACCAGCTCGTCCATATCTCTGAATACCTGCTCTGCGTGGAGCTCGTTGTCAACGTCTTTAATATTCAAGCTACCAACGTCCGTGTTTCGCGTGCAATCAACGTACTTAAACCCCTGGAACGTCAAGTACCGTGCCACCTCAGTCTTTCCAGCTCCCAGTGTCCCTGAAATCCCAATTAGCATCCTATACCTTTAAAACACCTAAAGCTCTACAGCATAAAACACCAAAATCAAAATTATTTTTGAAAAGTCACGGCCTCGGAAATAACAAAGTTCATTTTTTCTTTTATCCCCGGAATCTTTATTTATTTTTCTTAAATTCCGGGAAAATCAAATTTTTTTCCACATGCAAAAAAAGTCTTTTTGAACAAAATAATAAATATTTTATGTTTTTTTAACAACTTGTTGATATTCGACTTGTTTTCAATTCAGTTAATCTTCGAGTCTTTGACCCAAACCATATCACTAGTTTATACCGTCTCTCGCTGTATCCATTTATTTAGCTCGCCAATGAGATCCATCCAGAAGACAGCCATGTCAACAAATAAAACTACAAACATCACAAAACCGTTAACTAGAGCTACGAAAGCAGCAGCAGAAATATCCACGGGAAAGTACTTCTCTAGCTATCCATACCAGAAAATACCAAGATCCAAGAGAAATCTCTTGTACTACAACACGTTTGAGTTTGGTTCGCAGATTAAAAATGGGTTGAAGGGGAAAGTTAGTTTTCCTATAAGAAGAGTCAGCAACAACTATTACAAGTTGTACTCGACGGACTCTCGTAATACAAATACAAATACAAATTCAAATATAAATACAAATACAAATACACAGACCAATGGGAACACAAAACAGCACCAGTACCAGCAAAATAAAACCCGTTCAAAACGGAAGCTTATCAAGTGGGCTGCTGTGGCATCTATAAGTTTCATTTTCTATGGTGTCACATCAAAGATCTACCAACAGGAACAGCAGGAGCTTGAAGGGGACTCTAGAACGGAACCAAAAATTAAACCGTCTCACTCGTGGCAGTTTTTCTGCTACAGCACGTTGCCACTAAATGCGATTTCGAGATTATGGGGACAAATAAACAGTATCGACTTACCGATTTGGATGAGATCACCAGGTTATAAATTTTACTCTTATATGTTTGGTGCAAATCTAGACGAGATCAAGGAGCAAGACATTTCAAAATTCAAGAATTTAAGTGAGTTTTTTTACCGTGAACTGAAAGATGATGCTAGACCTATTGATAAATTTGCCGATTTGGTGTGTCCTTCGGATGGGAAAGTTTTGCATTTTGGTGTGATAAACAATGGGGAAATTGAACAAGTTAAAGGAATGACTTACCCAGTTGATGAGTTATTGGGTAATGCTTCCAAGAATGCAAAATTTTCAGCACCTTCGCATCAAATTTCATTCCCCGATGTGGATCAAGATGTACATCAAAGACATGATGAGTTTGCTAAGATTAACGGAATCTCATACACTCTAGATGATATCATTGGTGGTGAAGGTAAAAACGTTCATCACTTAAAAAAAATCATATATAAAGACGAGGGGGATGCAACAGCATTACCTGCTGACGCTGACACATACTCAAAAGTTGAAAAAGTCGCTCAAGAGCTTTCTAACGCTCCAGTTCTTTATAAAGAAAGAGAATTGTTTTTTGCCGTTATCTACCTCGCACCAGGTGACTATCATAGATACCATTCCCCTACAAATTGGGTAGTTACATTACGCCGCCATTTTGTCGGTGAATTATATAGCGTTGCGCCATATTTTCAAAGAACGTTAAGTAATTTATTTGTCCTGAACGAAAGAGTTGCATTGCTAGGATATTGGAAACACGGATTCTTTAGTATGACACCTGTTGGTGCCACAAATGTTGGAAGTATCAAGATCAATTTCGACAAAGATTTAACCACAAATTCCAGATATGAACATCCAAGTTATTCAGCAGATGATGATTCAAACAAAAAATATACCAAAAAGAATACATGTTATGAAGCAACCTATTCAAAGGCTAGTAACTTGTTAGGCGGGAACCCGTTAACTAAAGGACAGGAGGTTGGTGGGTTCATGTTGGGCTCAACTGTTGTTCTTGTTTTTGAAGCTCCAAATGATTTTAAATTTAAGATAAAAGTTGGTGACTCGGTGAAAATGGGTCAAGAGTTAGGATCTGTTGAGAAATAAGTTGGTGTCACTATTGTTTAAATTTGGAAATTTTTGCATTTTTAGTCTATTGATTAAATCAGGTGTAGTGTTTTTTTTGTCCTAGAAGTTTTCTTGTTTTTTTGTTTTACAGTTACTATATATACACAAATATATTATTGATAAAGAATTCAGAAAAACGTAAATGAGAATGGCAACTAACAATAAAGATGGTATCTAAAACTATAAAGATTTCATGAGAGACCATAATTGTACTTTTAAATCTTCGATAAATTCAATATTTAGGTAAAAAATATCATCATTGCTTACTAGCTTGTCATAAAATGAGATCAAAAGTTTCAGATTCCATAACTCATCAATTGTTTTAGGTTTCTTGATAATATTGATCATTTCGATTTTTTTGTCAATTACATTTGAAATCAAGAAATTCTTATCGTTCAAATTTGAAGAATTCAAAAATTCTAGAATTTCAGACTTATCGTTCACGTTATCCTTGTCATTTTTGAAAATTTCTAAATTTATTAATTTTTGATTATTGTTATCGTTATTCTTCACGTCGCTATTGTTTTCGGTAAAATTTTCATGATCTGAAATTGAGGTGTTAACTTTATTTAGTATTAAATTAATCGAGTTTTTCAATATTTCGACTTTTTTCTTTGGATATACGTAAATGGTTTTGTTCTTTTTGAAATTTTTTAGGACTGAATCATTTTCACTAAAATTGATTAAAATCTTAAAGAATTCGTTATTGATTGTTGAGATTCTTTTAATGTCATCCAGATTTGGCAGCAGGCAAGGTGTTTCAAGCTTTAAAAAATTACCACTGTTCAGCTCAATTTTTATTGGAATTTGAATTGGTTTTAAACTGTCAACATCACGCACAATTAAGCATCTATTTTCAACAGACAAAGACCAAAAATGTCTCAAAGCTTGTAAATGAATGTCATTGTTATTTGATTCATTCGGAAAGATTGGAAACAGTGAAGTCAACAATGAAACGACCGCAAAATTCGACTTATTGTTAATTGAATACTGCCCACCTCCTAAAAATAAAAAGCCTAATGCCATATTGATAGCCATAAAATTTCCATAGTTATTGAGTTTTCTACTGGATGAATCCATCTTTCCATGTAATATTCTTAATCTCTTAAAAGCCTCTAAATCACCTGTACCGGCCATTATGATAGCCACTGATAAGGATAAAACATTCTGAACAGCTAATATGCCCGATTGTGCTAGTTTTTCATCATGGTTAGTGCATGGTAATTGGTTGAGCTTCATTATTAAATCTAGGTAATGGATGATTGTATCTCTTGCTTTCAAATTTGAACTTGATGCATAACGCAATGCTATTGATAAACATGAACCTGCTAAAATATAAAAAAAACTTAGCCGGTCGCTATCCGATTTTCTAAGGTTTGACAGATCCGAGTTTTTTGTCAATAGAATAGTTGGTATTTGTGATTCAATCCATTCTTTTGAATCGCCAATTCTATCCCATAAAATTAAATTTCTTCCCAATGTACGTAATAGTAGTAAATCAGGTCTGATATAATCTAGCAATTGTTCGGTTGCTGGAACTTGAAGTTTTTTGGCAATACCCTCATTTTTTGTTTTCAAATAAATGAATGTTAAAGCCAATATTGCCCCAGAGCAAGATTTATCAAATTCTTCATTTGTCTGAACATCTTTCAACGAAATTCCAATTGACAATAATTTATCTATCACATGAGTATCATTTAAACCTTTTAAATCATCACCTTTACCTAAATTAACATACCCTAGAGCAATTCCTGCTGCTAATCTATAACCTTCATCAACAATTTCTCTTTCATCGATGATTATTTTTCCATTTATTTGAGATAATAAGATCTCACTCATTCTACGATGCTGGCTTTCCAAATACAATAAACCAATACCAATAAGGCCAGCAGTTTGAACAGGTATGGCGACATTCAAATCACTTGCTCCCTGTGGTAATAATGCAACAACATGAACGCTCAACACTTTAGTTAGTTTCAAATCCATCGAACCTTTCAAACTAGCACTCATTCCCAACAATAAACCAACACTTGTAAAAGTATGCTTAGGACCCAAATAATTGTAAATGTGCCACTCTTCTAAGTTTTTCAAATGTCCATTTAGTCCCAGACCTAATAGAAATCCACCATGTTGAGCATTTAAGTTTGCTGGTTTATTGAATACTATCCAACTACCTGAGATATCTTTTGAATCTGAGGATATGGATAAACCCGCACATGCACCATTATGAAAATACCCCCATTGAGCAGTCTCTTGATTTATTGATTCTTTCTCTAGTGTAACTGTTAACATCTGTGGTTGTATTAACGTGTTAAAATTTAGTTTGGGAATTGGGAATTTTTCTGTCATTAATGGAAGTCTGCTTGAATAAAACAATGCTGATCTTCCCAATGGTATCGACAACGTTCTCAAGGAGACGATGACAGATAATTCTCTTTGCTTTAATAGTAGTTCATGAGAGCTTAAGGTTTTGGATAATTCATCATCCAGGAAAGTTGTCTGTACCTTAAAACTTTGTAGAATTTTTGAAATTTCATAAAATCTTCGATCTTTTGAGAAGATTAGTTTTGTTATGTTTATTCGATCGGCTTCTAATTGACCATCCCATGCTGACAATGGTTCATTATCTAAGACTGCAGATATTATTTGGTGAACATCCTTTGTAGTATAACTATCGTTATTATTAACATTAAATAATGATGTAGACAAGGACTTATTTTCGCATGTTAAAGTTTGCCTCAAGTCTTTTCTACCAATCAAATCAAAATCTAGGTCAGACGACAAGCTTGAAACATGTTCTTGACAAAATGAAATTGACTCTTTTAATGGAATATATATTCCTAATGGATAAGTTTCTAAATCATTCGAGGTAATACCGTATTCAACCATCATATTTACTACATCATCAGAATTAAAATCAGTCGAAACTATTGCTTCAAATAATCTCAGGATGTAATAAGTTCTTGGCGTTACAATTTCATCAATACTATCAATTTCTTGGGCTAATTGTGAAAATGTAATATATGGAACAATTTTATTATCAAATAAACTTGATAGAGATTGTAGCAAATCTGGTGGACTTTTGAGAATTTGTGCTGTCAAAAACTTTATTGAGCTATCCAAAATTTTTGAATCCTGATTATAGTAACTATACCAATTTTCAGACCAACCCATCCAGAAAGTGAGTTGTGCGAGTAATAAACCCAAAATATCCGACTGATCTGAATTTAGAACGTTTAACTTTAAATCTTCTCTAATCAGATGTAATGCTAGCACAATGTTTGTTGATAATTCATTTAAATTAAAATCACTGGATCTATTTTTCTGTAGAATTGAAACTTTTGGAAGAAACTTGAGTAAAATGTTTTGCTCAACTTTTTCTTTTGAAACAACAGGTATTACTTGATTTGATGGAATTATAATTGACAACATCGTTATTATAAATGAGTTCCAATCATTATTTTCAATCGAAAAAGAGTCCAACCAAACTAGCCATATGTAGTTAAAAGTATACGAATTTGTTAAATACCTCAGGGACTTGAGACAGTTCTCAACAGCTTTTGAATTCGGTTTCAAAATTAAATTCAAAGTTGAAATTTTGTCTAGATTATCAAGGATAATCAGGTTCGAATCGTAGCAGTCAAAAAATTTTGAGATCTTGCTACTGACAGCTATTGGTGATGAGTATAAATTCAGAAAAGGATTAAACAAAAAAATTTCGTTTGACTTATTTAATAAAACTAGATAGCCTTCATGGCCTTTCAGGGCAACGCAGTCACTGAAGTTGTTCGACAGATTTATTGAGTTGGAAAATGTTGATATTGAAAAAGAGCTATTAGTTGAATTTTTAAAAATTAGAATTTCAAAAAGATTTGTTATTGAGTTTAATATTATAATAGCTTCTTTTTCTTCATAATTTATAGCAAATATTTTCAAGAATTTTTTGTTGATGTTATAATTCAATTTTATTGAATCTATCTTCGTTAGGATTATGTCTTTTCTCAGGTTCAGAGACTCAAAGTTAGAGTGGTTTGTTATAATATCGTCGCTATTATTGGCATTTAAATTGAGGTCTATTGAAGCCATTCGATCATAAGACAGCATATCAGAATGAGACACCGATCTTTTTTTTTCCACTATTATTTCATCATTTGATTCTTCTTGATGGTGCTGCTGTTTTTCACCCACAACTGATGACCTTCTCGCAGAATTTCTCCTCAACACATTCTTTGAGTTTGTTGTGCTTTTTTTAACAGTACTGATTCTGTTCAGAAATTTCGAATGGTATACGGTCAGGTTGTTTTCAACGTTATTGAAGGTAACTGCTAAACAGAAATTTAAATCTTTGGGAAACAGAATCAACTCCTCTACTGAAGAGATCAAAGAGGTAGAGGAAGAAACCACTGAGCCAAAATCACAGATTGGATCGATCATAGTTAAAAACGTTGTTTGGGTCAATGAATCCGATACAATTCTTTCAATTATTAGGCCATTCTCAAAACTGAATCCGTTTTTAATATGGAATGGGAAACTTATTATATGAGAATTACCATCGTCGAAGTATATGTAACAGTATTCTCTTAGCAGCACTACCAGTGATTTCTCCTTCTCTCTGTTGTTAGATGTACCGCCAAACTTAGTAAAGCAAGCACTGATCACCTTCTCGTTGTATATTAATTTCCTTGACACCAATCCACCTTTGTACCATATCACTTTATTCTTTGAAATCACTAGCGTCTCGTCTGATGAAGGCAAAGATATAGTGATATCATCTTTGTTCAGCTTATCCGCCCCACTAAACTTCAAATTATACCGTATATCTGAAACAGGCAGCTTGATTCTGTCCATTCTAAAAAAAAATGCAAAAGTTGGTGCCTTCTGGTATAAGTTATCCAGTGCTCCATAGTTGTTATTGTTGTTGTTCTTGATCTTGCACATAAAAAAATATAAAAAAGATCTAACCGTATCAAAATGGCAGATGATTATATAAGTAATTACAAATCAGATGTTGACATTTGGAGAGAGGACCGATACAACACAGATAATAATGACTGTCTGATCATACAGGACCTGTTCTGGTTAGTGTGTACTATTTTGTCATTGCAATACTGACTTGGTCTATTGTAGGGTGCAAAAAAAAAATATTAGTAAAAATAAACGGGCCGAGCTGGGAATTGAACCCAGGGCCACTCGCACCCAAAGCGAGTATCATACCACTAGACCACACGGCCGTTATGGAGTCTTGGGCCACTCTTTTACTATACATTCACAATCAGAAGGACCTAGAATTTCTGTTTGGAGACCATCAGTCCTATTTCGAAACGCATTTAGGCATACCATCTTAAGCTATTTGTCCGTATCAGTACTTGAATTCAAACTGAATCAATGCTGAGTCGGTTTGGTTTTATTTAGGGGGAAAAAAAATAAAAACATCGGTTTGGAGCCACTGTCCCTTTAATATATATTTTTTATGATTCTCATTTGGCTGATAATATACCAAAACATTATTATATCAAATAAATAGACTGACAATATAAATCATGTCATTTTTCAATACAATACGGTAAGCTTTATTTGCAAGGACCCAAAAATATACAAAGTACTAAGACACTACAGAGGACTAGGGAGAAGTTCTAAAAAAACTAAAAATCAAAAAAATAACAATGATCCAAATTCCATATACTCGAATCATAATGGATCACACCTATCGCTGAGACGCTCACACTCGCCCAGTAAACAACAGCAACAACAGGTCACTTCTTCCCAGGTATTGGCACCACTATCACAAACACTGCAACCACAGAAACCATTATTCTTATGCGAACCGTTCGTTAGAACTGCGTTAGTTAAAGGATCTTTCAAAACAATTGTCCAATTGCCTAAATACGTGGATTATGGTGAATGGATAGCACTAAACGTATTTGAGATTTACACCAACCTAAATCAATTTTACGGCATAATCGCGGAGTATGTCACTCCAGAGGCATATCCAACTATGAACGCAGGACCAAAAACAGATTATTTATGGGTTGATGCGAATAATAAAACAGTTACTTTACCAGCCGGACAGTACATAGACTATGTACTAACGTGGATCAACAATAAGATAAATGATCAGGTTCTGTTTCCAACAAAGTCGGGAGTTCCATTTCCACCGAATTTTTCCAAAGATATAAAGAACATTTCTAGACAAATGTTTAGAATATTTGCTCATATTTACCATAACCATTTTGACAAAATTGTTCACCTAAGTTTAGAAGCACACTGGAATTCTTTTTTTGCTCATTTTATTTCGTTCATCAAAGAATTCGATTTGGTTGAAAGAAAAGAAATGGATCCTCTGTTGCCTTTAATTGAAAATTTAGAGTTGCAAGGCAAGATCATATAAACTGTAATATAAAGACGTTTTTTTGTTTAGGTAGATAGTTTGTTTGGTTTATTCGTTGTGTATAAATTATCTCTTTCTGTCTTTTGCTGATTTATTTCTTTCCGTAATGTTCAAGTACTACTAGAAAAAATAAACAAATAATTTATCTTTTATATTTTAGGTAAAAACACATTTTATACAAATCTATTTACAATATCTCATTTTTCCTTTATGCACAATATAAGTTAATCATAATTTGCTTTCATTCTCTTTCTATGAAAAAAAGTATTTACTGTTTTCCAAGGTCTTGACATCAAATTCACCTTTTGGTGGAATTTGAGGTAGTTTCAAAGGAATCAAAACACTCATTTTTTTAGAACGAGGTTTATCATCGTTCAGGTCTTCAAGCTCCATGCATTTTTCCTCATCATCCTCATTAGTCTCATCTTGATCTTCTTTAACCACCGGAATATCTTTTTTCTTTGTTGATCTTTTTTTTGGCTTCAAAATCAATGCATCAATGTCTTCATTCTCAATAATACTAACTGTAGTAATCATTTCCTTACCTCTCTTTAAATCATTCTCATCATCACTAGCAAGTAACTGTTGGCGTTGTTTTTCAATATATATTTCATCTGCCATAGAAACAGGTCTTCCCAATTGTAGTGATAACTCATTTCTTCTCAGTAGGATTTTTTTGGCAACCTTTGAAGTCTTGTCAATTAAAACTAGTTGAACAAAACCTTTATATCTTTTATCAAATTCTTGTTTCAGTTTGGCGATTAAATCAACTTCATGCAATTTAATGAATTCGGATCTCAATTTTACATTCATCTTATCGATATCAGCAGCATGTGTCCAATATGAATCATGCACTGCAGCAAATGAAAGATCTAGCTCACCACATTTAATTGCTGACAATAACATGTGCGAAGCATCTAATGAATGGATAAAGTTCGGTGGGAATGCCGCCATCTGTTTTCTGGAATTGACAGGATTAACAGAAAATGGATCAGAAATAAAAACAGTCTGCAGATTAGTGTAGATTTGTTTTCTTGATAATTCCCTATATGGCTGAACAATCGGTAAACCTAATGGTGTTGTCCAAATTACCGAGGACATGAAAGGTGGTTTATCACCATTTTTTAATGATTTTTCATCAATGTCCAAACCGATAGACTTGGAAATTCGTTTAGCACATTCACCTAACCAATCTTGAATCAAGTGTGCACCTTCGAACAACTCACGAACAGACGCAAAAACATGCTTGGCCAAATACTGAGATAATGAGTAACTCTCATCCCCAAATACATCACTCAATTGCTTATCGATCTGTAAAGTCGCTCCAATATAGGTAACACCATAAACATTAGTCATGACCGTCTGCTTAACAACTTTTCTTTTGATTTTATCTTGCAGTTTAATAGCTTGCTCATCACCTTCTAAAGCTGCTTTATCTAATCTCTTCTTAACTAATGAAGCCACGTGAGAATAAACATCCTGTGGACGATCACTAGGAACTAAATTAACTTGTGTAGCACCTTCAATATCACCACCTAAAGCTGCATAATGTTGTAATCCATTACACGTACCATCTTGGTGGACCGGCTGATGTGAGATGTATTTCGTGGGATCTGGCAATTTCAAAGCTTCTGAAATTTCAAATATTGTTGCTAGTGCTTGCCATGGTTTGTCTGCAGTTTTCCACCACCCTTTCCCATTCAATGGATCATTTGCCGAATCTTTAATATCCTGAATATGGCCGTTAGCAAACTTAATACGTTCATCTAAGGGTGCTTTATCGAAACCGAACAAATTAGATAAATGAACTTTCAACCAGTTTAGCCCATTTTCCTCTAATTGTTTACCATTCCAAAAAATCAGCAACCCACGACTTAAATCACTACCTAAATGGTTAAAGTGTGGAGATAATGGATATGCTCTACCTCTGAAATCCAAATTATGTGGGAAATAGAATTTTTCACCTAAAAATGCTCTTGCGATTTCCAATTTATAATTTGCATCACAACGTAACGATCTATTCGTTGAATACTCATTATGCAATTCCTTTGATTTAAATTTCCACTCTCTGATGATTGTTGGGTCTGATGTTCTAGGTGGTGGATCAGGCAAAGTCAATTCCTCTTGAATTAATGGAATGTCTAAAAACTTTTCTCCTGTATTCCAGACTTTACACATTATCTTGAAGATTTTTTTGTTAACTGTCCATGGAGTATTTCCCAAAACATTCAGTCCTTCATACACTTGATCTAAATCACCATGTTCACTTGCCGCTTTCAAGTAAGCAATTTGTTCTGGTGATCCCCTTGATCTAATCAAAGAATTCTGAGAATAATAGTATCCTCCACTATTCCAACTCGTCCATGGTCTAGGTTTTACTAACATTGGTAGTAATTGCGGTTGAACAACACTTATCAAACTGTTTGCTGAAATTTGTGTTACTAATGAATTATGAATCTTTAGAACTCCTAATTTTGAGCCACCCTGATATTGATAACTATGAGAAATTGCAGGAACGTCAGCGGTAACCTTCTCACCAGATTCTGGATCTGTTGCTTCAACAGTGACTTTAGCAACATGTATTAATATAGATGTAAGTGTCGAACCAATTTTAGCACGAACTTCTTGAGGCCATAAGATTTTGCTCTCTTCGATTTGAACGCTTCTAAAGGATGACTTTGTATTGTTTAAAACTTTTCTAAATTCTGGAGATTTTCTATTCAAATCTTTGAAGGTTTGGTTCTCTGATTTCAACAGCTGTTCAGATCTAAACTCCATCTCAATTGCCTTACCGACGGAAATAACTGCTCTAGCAGTTCTCATACCATCATTTATACCACCTGTAGATTGCAGTTTCAGTAATTCTAAAATTGTGATAACACACATTTTCTTTGGGTCAACTAGACTTAAATATGGACCATATTCAAATCTTTCTTTGATTTGTCTCTTTTCTTCTTCTGTTAAACTTTTGTTCTTTAACAGATTTGCCGGTTTCTTGAAATCAAGCTCATTATCTTGCAAAATTTCTTTACATCTTTTACATTCTTCCTCAACTAATGGTAGCATATTATTATACCATTGCCATAATTTAACGTTGAGATTCTTTTTTATAGATAAATTGCCTCTCGATTTCAGTTCTTCGTAATCATATTTCCAACGTTCTTTGGCACTATCATAGGCTCTGCTTTCTAATTCTTTTTGTCTCTCCTGATTATAAGAGTCCAATGCCAGTTCAAATTCTGCACGTTCTGTATCGGTTTTCAAGCTTTTATATATTGTGAAAAAATCAATATCATCATTATTAGTTGAATTTAAGAAATTACTTTTCTCATCTAAATTTAACTTTCTTAAAAACTCTTCGTTTAATAGGCCGTTATTGTTAGACAACGCTAGCAGCGTATTTCTAATGGCTTTCATACCGACGGTATCAACAGCTACTAGATCGTCTGAATTTTTTTTCAGTAAAGTTGGAGGTAGATCTTGAAAGAATTTTTCTTTTTTGCTTGTATCATTGATGACGGGTTCACTGTGTAATTCTTCATTTATTAATTCCCTGTATTCTTTTGGGATTTCACTACCACCTATATTCTTAAACTCGACAATTTTTTTCACATTTTCAAAACCCAAAATATCAATTTGTTTGAGTAATTCTGTATATGATTTGTTTTCTCTGGAATAAAAGTTCAAGAATTTTTCAAAACTGTGTGGTTCTTTTTTTAAAATTGCAGCGTTTATCAGAATGGCCCAAGTTTTGTCATTTTTATCAATACCATAATATTTGACAGGTATACTATCAATAAACGACTCAAGATCATTTAATGAGACATTGGAAGATTCCGACCAGTATGACAGATACTTGTTAACATCTTCAATAAATGGAGTATCTTTGCTATCCTTAGTCAGAGGATACAAACTGTCTAAAATATGCAAGGCCCTGTCGAAGTGACTAGCAATTACACAAGTCTCTAACAATGACCATAGATGGTTTATGTCCTTTATGTGGGTTTGTCTGTACACCTTATCATGGGGTGTCGAAAAGGACTGAAATTCACTAGAGCCTTTATATGGACGGTTCTTGATTATCTGGTCGTCATTGTAAAAGTTTTTCAGTTCTTGGATAGCTGAATCAAAGGAAGGTTGTGATTGAATAAATTTCTTGGATGAAGGCGATGCGATAGATATTGATTTGTATAGATTAGAAGACCTCAACCGTCTATATTTTTGAGATTTGAGTAATCTAAGCATGGTCAATATCGAGTAACAGCTGTAAGATTTCCTACCAGCTTTAACTATATATAACGCTAATATAACTTATGCTACAAAATAATTTTTCACTTTTTTTGTAAGGTTATTAAAAATTTATAGACTCGGTGCTCGTAACATATAATTGTCTAGATACAGCAGTATTCCATTTATGGGTTTTTTAAGTATTTATCTTTATTTTCAGAATATATTCCAAGACATCAGGTTGAATGTGTTAGTCGATACCTCGCTGATGATATTTGCGTTAAACAAAACCGCATTATTGATTGCTGGTGTTCATGTTTTATTCGTAGGAAGTACCGGTGCTATAGCTCGTCGACCTCATCTGATCTGGATTACCTGTTGTCCTGGACAAGTAGTTCTCATGGTGAAGAAGAACAAAAGATCCCAAAGACATGCCAACAATTACACTGGTGTATTCAAGAAAAATGGGTATATCTACTCCGTGATAGGTCACTTTGTGGTACAAGACACTAAGGAAACCACAATTTCACCTACTCTTCCTCGAAAAAGAACCCTACGTCTGAGAAAACAAAACGAAAAAGACATGATCGGTGCTATTCCAGCACGGTACCGGCTAACAGTAGCTTTTAGAAGGATAGCAGCGAACAGTCGCGAGCAATAGTGAGTTAATTCAACTAATGGTCCTAGATTATTAGTAAGTTATTACCCTATGTAGAAAGGTTATGGTGCACCGCACAATCAAAAAAAGATACCCAAAAATTTTAGAAGGATAACCCATATTGAAGTGATTGCAACACCGATAACAACATTTTGTATTGACACAAGAATCGAATAGATAATTCAAAGAGTGTTTTAAAATGTGGTCATATTTATTTGGAGCTAATGCTGTGACGAAGAAGGAATTACCTAAAAAGGCGATCGTCGAACTACGTGAGCACATCTCGATGTTAAATAAAAAACAATCGTTTTTAGAACAACAGATTCTTGAGCAAGACGCTACAGCTAGAAAAAACGTTACTATAAATAAGACTATTGCGAAGAATGCGTTAAAGAAGAAAAAGACTTACGAATCGCAGCTCGTCAAGATTCAGTCTCAGATCGATTCTTTAGAGCAGCAATTATCATCGATTGAAAGTGCAAACTTGAACTTGGAAACTATGAGGGCTATGAAACAAGGTGCTAAAGCAATGAAAGAAATTCACGGGAACTTTAACGTTGATAAAGTTGAGTCTACAATGGATGAAATCAGAGAGCAAGTTGAGCTCAGTGAGGAAATCAGCGATGCTATTTCGAGACCTCTTGGTCAAGAACTGGATGAAGATGAATTGAACGATGAACTAGAAGCTTTGCAGCAAGAGGAGTTGGACAACAAACTCACAACTCCAAGCTATAGATCTGAGGTTAAGCTGCCAAATGTTCCAAGTACCAAACCTATTGAACATATTGTTGAGGATGAAGATGAGGACGAAAAAGCATTAAAGGCACTACAAGCTGAAATGGGTTTGTAAATCTTTGCTAATCCCTTTTTATGTCCTTTTATATATGCACAGGCAGAATTTGTACTTGTGTTTCTACTTTCTATGTTTTTTTACTTTCCATAATGATTTTGGCGTTTTTTAATTTAAAGTTTTTATAATACTATAGGTGTAGCATATTCCACTGCATATCAATAATATGAACACTAATTTACATTATTCTAATTAACTAAAACCCATAAAATAAAAAAAATAACTAACACACCCAAAATCTTCATAAACATCCATCTATTGTTGTTAATGTTATTGAAGTATTTTAGCAATTCTCTTTGTGCACCCATTATATTCAAATCAATATCATCAACGTTGGTATCAATTCTCTGAATTACTTCACCCTGCTCACTGACCATAGAAGCTAGTTGTTGGAACAAATTACCAACTTCGTTAATGGTTGATTCGATAGTCTCGATCGCATTGGAACGTTCTGATAAATATTCAGAACTCTGAGACTCTAATAACGATAACTGTTGATTCTGATCAGGTATCGACAATAATTCATTATTGGCAGAAGTTGGAGGGTCCAAAGATGATAGAAAAGGATTGTCTGAGCCATTAGAAGGCTGAATATTGTTGTTGTTACTCGAAGAAGTAAAAAACTTTTCTTTTCTTTGGTTATTTTCTAGTTCATACTTTTGTCGATTTATCAAAACATTCTGAAAGTCTCCACTTATGTTCTTCATTTTCAAGTTCAGCAAATTAACCACGTTTTTAGAGTTCAGTGATTCATTGTTGTAGTTCTCACCTGTTTTTAAAAAGTGTTGTAAATTTTTTAAATTTTTTTCAATTTTTAGAATGTCTTGCTTAATGACATAGGTCAGCTCTGAAATCTCGATCGGTTTATCCTCAAAGATTGGTTTCTTTTTTGTCAATATCGCCAGTTTGCTTAACAGTTCAGTCGTGTGCGAGATATCTTTGGCTATTTGTGAGGCACGAATTGAAAATTCACTTTTATTTATCTTTGGTTGTTCTGGTGCAGGTATTTGTTGCTTGAGCTGTTTCGTGTAGGTCGAAATACATTGTTTGAATTCGTTGGTTCTGTCTTGAATGTTCAGCGTATAGTTCATCGTAGTGTAACTCATTGTCAATAGCTTCAGTATGATAACTAATGTATCATCCCTATGTTCAATTGTTTAATACTGAATTCACGAAGGAGTTTTTGTACCTGCCTGCCTCTCTCTCTGAGACCGGAATTGACTGACTTGCGAGGCCAATATCCTAATTGGGTAATTATTAGTGTTTTTAGATTTTTTATTTTAAACAACAATTTTTGTATATTTTGTAGTTTCTGGGCTGCTTCTGAGCGATATTTGTGTACAAGTGCTGAGATTCAAACAAGAACTTATACATATGTGTGTATTTACCTTTTCCTGAAGATTTCAGACTATTTGAAGATCAACTCTAAGACCTAGTCCGTAGACTTTTCAAAACTCTAAAGAATGTGCTTGAAAAGAGGGAAAAAAAAGAATCAGTCAGACCATCCATTGCTGGACAAAAAGAGACTGGTAAGACATCTCCAGTGTCGAAAAACATCAACCCAAATAACAATTATCAAGTTGAAACAGCATTATGAACGAAATAAGATATGTGAAGACATCCGAACACCATTGCAAAATTTTTTAAAAAAATTTTACTAAAGCTAAAAGAGATTACCTAGAAACTCATTTAAAGCGAAGAAGAGGAAATTCATATAATAATGTCTAAAAGAACAGGTGATGATTTGTTGTCACCAAGAAACACTCAATCTAAAACCTCAGAAACGGCTGTTCCAAATGCATCGAGCAAAGCGGCAGAAGAGGAGGATTTAGAAATGGGTGAATTTGAAGATCCATATGGTGATGAGTTTGAAGAGGAAGAAATCATTCAAATTGACGACAATGAGTCTGATGAAGATGCAGACAACACCGACGGTAGGGATGTGAACAAAATCATTGAAAACGATATTAAACAACAACAGCAAGTGGAAAGTCAAGAGTCAACTGTCTATTTACCACACAGATCGAAACCATTAGGTCCCGATGAAGTATTAGAGGCCGACCCGTCTGTTTATGAAATGTTACATAACGTTAATCTGCCATGGCCATGTCTCACAATAGACATCTTACCAGATAATTTGGGTTCAGAGAGAAGAAGCTATCCAGCTTCGATGTATGTTACAACCGCAACACAAGCTTCAAAAAATAAAGATAACGAATTGCTAGTTTTAAAATTATCGCAGTTATCTAAAACTTTGGTTAAAGATGAAAATTATGACGATGATGACGACGATGATGAAGATGACGATTCGTATGACACTGACCCAATCATGGAATCTGAATCAATTCCATTACGTAACACAACAAATAGAATTAAAACAAATCCATTTGCTTTAGAGACTGGTGAATATTTTACATCAACAATGAGTGAGAATGGTGAAGTTTATATATATGATCTTTCGGCCCAGTACAAGTCTTTCAATACTCCGGGTTATACCATACCAAAGAACTCAAAAAAACCAATCCATACCATAAAGAACCATGGTTCAGTTGAAGGCTACGGATTAGATTGGTCTCCATTGACCAAATCTGGATCTTTGATTTCAGGTGACTGTGCAGGAAACATTTATTTAACAACAAGAACTACATCAAGTTGGATAACTGATAAAACTCCATTTTCTGTAAATAACCACGAATCAATTGAGGATTTGCAGTTTTCTAAATCCGAATCGACCGTCTTTGCATCATGTTCTACAGATGGACATATTAGAATTTGGGATACAAGATCAAAAAAACATAAACCTGCGATTAGCGTTAAAGGGTCAAATACAGATATTAACGTCATTTCGTGGTGTGATAAAATTAATTATTTATTGGCAAGTGGTGATGATGATGGTAAATGGGGTATTTGGGATTTAAGAAATTTCGCAAAAAATCCATCGCCGATCGCACAGTACGATTTCCATAAAAGTGCTATTACATCCATCAGCTTTAATCCATTAGATGAATCTATTGTTGCAGTTAGTTCTGAAGATAATACCGTTACTCTGTGGGATTTATCAGTTGAAGCTGATGACGAAGAAATTAAGCAACAAACTGCAGAAATCAAAGAGCTGGAAGATATTCCTCCTCAGTTGTTATTTGTTCATTGGCAGAAGGATGTCAAAGACGTTAAATGGCATAAACAGATTCCTGGTGCCTTGGTTAGTACAGGTACTGATGGTTTGAATATTTGGAAAACTATTAGTGTCTAAGACCAATATCAAAAGATCCCAATCATTTTTCTAACCCTGTATATTTTTTTGTACGTAATTTAATTCTCAAAACTCTAGTAATTTTTCAACATTGCATCTTCATTAAAATTGTAGAAGATATCAGCTGATCGTCAAAAAATGTTGAGTTATACTTATCACTCTTACTTAATTTCTCAAGTAGCTACACTGCATGAAGTGAAATGCTTTCCTGGATAGAAAGGTCTTTCAATCTACGATATAGAAGATAATGTAAAGCTTTAATGTGATAATGGCTAAGACGTTCTGATTAGTGAAACAAGGACCGTATTACTTAATCCTGCATCAACCATAAGCTTAGTAGAAACGAACATATCTCTAGAACTGATAAGAGCATCAAATTTCAAAGACGAAATCAAACTAGTTTCTACATATCGATGGGGTTCGATTTCCTTATGATAAGAGTAGGGGAATACAAATTGGTTAGGGATCAAAGTATTTCCAGTTTCTTCTCACGTATGATGGCTTACTAGAGTCGAACGATGTGTTTCCAAACATTCTAATTTAAAGCCGTCTAGAGCAAATGAAAAGTTCCTTATAGCTATCTACTTTTTAATTCAAAAAACCGGTATAATATGGTTAATCCATAAATAATAACGATGTTTTTCCGCTTAAGGGGTACCTTTAAATTGGTCCTGTGACTATCCTGTGACTTCATGCAAGTTCCGAAAAGGACAGAATACTTCCTAAAGCGGAAGTATTCTCGGGCTGAAACAGAAGATAACTTGTATTTTAAACAATAATTGGTCTATTTTAGAGATAACACTCATGGTAGATGTTTAGCCTATCGATTCTTGAACTAAAGGTTTGGTTTGTGGTATAAAAGAACCTCATATTGTTGAGACAATAATATGTAGATATTGATTTTGTTCCATCATTTGCAGACTTATATATAACGGAAAAGATGAAGACATTTCTATCAGTTATTTTGCTAGTGGTTTCAACTATTGCACCAAGTCATGGAGCTGCTATTAAATCAATTACATCGACTCCATATGCCACTGTCCAAAATGGTACATACAAAGGTAAGTATTTGGATACCTTTGATCAAGATGTCTTTTTAGGTATTCCATATGCTCAGCCACCATTAAGCTCGCTAAGATTTGTAAGGCCACAGTCATTGAACAGCTCTTTTACTGAGATCAGAGATGCAACCGAATACTCATACTCGTGTATGCAGTACTCTGCTGTTGAAGCTCCAGTTGTGCAAGACGAAGACTGTTTGACACTAAACATTGTAAAACCTCATGGTTCTGATTATGAAGATTTGCCTGTTGCTGTTTGGATCCATGGTGGTGATTATAATTCTGGTTCCTCAGTTTATGATTTCTTTAATCTCTCATATATTGTTGAAAACGGTGTTGATATTGGAAAACCATTCATTGGTGTTAGTATCAACTATAGATTACAAGGTTTTGGATTTTTAGCAGGTCTTGATGTCGCAGGCTCAGGAAACACTAATGTAGGTTTACGTGATCAACAGCTGGCTCTACAATGGTTACATGAAAACATCCAGGCATTTGGAGGTAATCCAAACCATATTGTGATTTGGGGAGAAAGTGCTGGAGCTCATAGTGTTGCTTATTTACTTCTGGACGATAATACGCAAGATTATGTTGTGGGTGGTGTCATGGAATCTGGTTCCGCTGAAGCTATCACTTTAGAAGCTGTTGCCTCACAGACCAAACAAGATCAGTATAGAGCCGTTGTTGAATACTTTAACTGTACAAATACAGTTGATCCTTTTGCTTGTCTACAAGCTGTTGAAAATGCCACCGAGTTGTCGTATGCTTTTGATCCATCAAACGGTATTTGTGAATATGGCGGATTCCATGAACCGGTTATTGATGGTGATTTTTTGAGAGAATACCCTTTTAAAACACATAAAAGCGGTCGTTTTAGAAAGGTTCCAATTATCACAGGTGCAAACACGGATGAAGGAAGCTTACTTGGAGGATCAACTCTAAATACCACTCAAGAGTTGTTTGATGAATTAGCATCCACGTTCAATCTAGCCTCAAACGAAACTATTAACAAGATTTTAGAGTTATATCCACTGAATAATCCTCTATATCAGGTTCCATATGAGCATGTAAACCTCTCCTATGTTCCATCGACTTATGGTTTACAGTGGAGAAGAAGATGTGCAATTTACGGGGATGCCTATTTTGTTGCAAGACGTCGTTTTATTGCAGAAACCTTTTCCAGCTTTGACGCTCCTGTTTATTCTTACAGATTTAACATTCAAGATAACGGCGTCGCAGATTACGTTGGAGCTGTTCATGGTGAAGATGTTGTATACGTTTTCAATAATCCTGCAACTTCTTTTGAAAATGGATACGGTTCTTGGAACAATAACACTAAAAGTCCATCTGTTTCTGGATTAATGAGTAAACAGTGGGTATCTTTTTTCACTGATTTGAATCCAAACAACCACGGTGTTCAAAATGTTCCAGAATGGCCAGCGTATGCAAGTAATAGCACTCAAAATTATGTTTTCAGTCTCGATAATATTTTTGTTGAGGAAGACGATTTCAGAACTGATGCAATTACATTTTTGAATTCTGTTATTTTGCAATTCCAGAATTGATTACGATGTTGCCTATTCTATAATAGATCTTTGGTCGCTATTTTTTTCATTTTGCTTATTTTACACTTCTTCTTGCGATATTTCCCTTCTCTGATTCTTCAATCAATCTAAAGAACTTTATTTACCCATAGATAAGTATTTATATACAACATACATGCTCATCTTATTTTTTTTATATACTATATTTCTTTGTCTAAAGACGTTTTTACAAAAGTATGTTTTTCATGTAGTGCTGCTAATTGGAAGACAAAATGTGATGAAGTTTTCGCTATTAGCATTTTTCAGATCAGAGATATTTAGTTAATGTGAACTTCATAGTAAAAGAACTTGGAAAATAAAGAAAGGACGAATGACGAAAAAACTGTTAGATATTTCTATGTTTGTATCGGAAAATAAAATAAATCAGCACGGGTATTGTAGAAAACATGTTTTTTATCCGATAAAACATGTCCCTTATCCGATAAAGCAATTCTGTTATATTCGAATATACTCCTTTGGTCTCAACTACCACAAAGAACCGTGACCTCTACCAGTAATGGCAGAAGTCTATGGATAATGATTAAAGAATTTTTAATAGTGTTTAGAAAATTTGAGAATCCCGTTTTGGTAGGACTTCATGGGCTTTAAAATTTCTAGTTGATTAAGTACCGAGGACATTTCTAGCCTACAATTCAAATAATAAAATTAACTTATATACTAATAAAACGAAAAAAATTCAAATCACAGAGAAATTCAGAAGATCACGAACAAACAAATTCATTATGGATCTAAATACTTTCCTTCTCAGTCTTTGAAGACCTATGCTCAACTTCAGCATCAACAACACTAAGTCCGGTGTTTTTACCATCAGTGCCTTCAATAGCCTCGATACTCTCGCTATCAAAAGTTTTAACTTCACCAATCATTGTGCTCTTCTTATGGTTTTCTTTGAGTTGCAAAAATCTAATGGCACATGCGATAACAACCGTAACAACAGTTGTTGCAATCATTGCGTAACAGCCTTTTTTGAACTCTGGAACAGTAGTTGCAGCATAGAACAAAATTGACCACCAGGCATTGACTGCACCACTGAACATGTTCATTGATGCTAAAACAACAGCTCTTTCTTCTTGATCCTCACGACAGACTATGTTAGCCCAAGCGAAGAAGGTAGCTTGTCCACTATATGAGATCCCAGCAATGTATTGAGCAGCAAATAAAACAGAATCAACGTGAGGTTTGGCCAAAATCATGATTGTTGACACTAAAAGTGCAACACTGATAAAAACGGCAATATGCCAATGATATCTAGAGCCTGTAGAGTCAACGTACAAAGCACTGAAAAATGTAGCCAAAATACCAATGGCATAAATACCCATTGGATAATGATTTCTTTGAGCAATTGTGTAATCGTAATGTTTCAACCATAGCGCAAATAATGAATTTGAACAAAACGATTCGTTCTCACCTCCAAAGACCCACAATAATGAAAATAACCACCAATGCCATCTTCCAACAACTCTTTTTATAACAGAAAAATCCAATTTTGTTTCACGTCTTGGGGGCAATCTACTTTTGGCCAATGCAACCTCTTCGTCGGAGAAAAAGTAAGCTTTACACTTATCTGGGACATCTGGGAAAAATAGGAAACCGTAAATAACAACTGGAATAGTGATTAAGAAATCAATAATAAATAACCATCTCCATCCTTCTAAGCCACGGTAGCCATCCATATTAGTATGAATAGCACTTTGTAGCACAGATGAAAAGATGGAACCGATTAAACCTGATGACGTAAAAACAGCACTTCTTTTAGCTAATTCATCTTCTTTATACCAACTACCTAGAATCAAATGAGTACCACTGAATGTTGAACTTTCAAACATAGCTTGAAAAAATCTGATAACACAAATTTGTCTGTAACTGGTGACTTTGTAGAGACCTAAAGTAAGTAAACCCCAAGCAAAAGAGCAAAAGGTTAACCAATAACGTGGCTGAACTTTTAATAACATAATATTGTTTGGAATCATACTAACTATGTAGCCGACTGTGAAACAGGTATTGACGATATTATACTGATTACCAACCATATTCAGATCTTCTTGCATACCAGAAACATAAGCATTTGCAACATTTGATCTATCAAGATAATTAACCCAATAAACTAAACAAACATAGGACAGAACGAACCAATCAATTTTAAATAGCAGTTTGGCTTCTAATGGATCTGATGGAGGCTTACCCCAAAACACAGCTTTTGTATCTCTTAAAACTTTCAAAACTCCCATATTGATAATTCAACAATATGCCACCGTGGATAAATTTGTATTTAATTGGTAAATTCTAAACCTTTGTATTCCAGGAATTTTTCAACTTAAATATATATCCGATGTTGGTATTAAAGAATGGTCTTATCTTTTATCACGATATGGTATTTCTGAATCTTTATTACCTCTTTAGAATGTTTGGGTTCGATCATCTAATCCTACATATATGCAAAAAGATACCTACACCCTTTGTATCAGGTTCAACTAGTACATTTCATGATAAGACATCTTGCAGATCATGGGGGTGGTTTTCCTAAGATAAGCGTGCTTCTGGCACAATTGGGTATCTAACGATTCCCTTGTTTTTTCCCTCCATATACTCAGGAATACACTGTATACACCAGAAACTTCTTTTGTATCCATCAATAACTTGATAGAAAAAAATCTAGAGATTAAATAATGATTTAGTATACTAAATTATCAAGAAATATAAGGATATACAGGTTTAAGGGGTGCCTTCACATTGGTCCTGTGACTATCCTGTGACCTGCATTTATCGGTCGGGGCAACATATTATCTTAGTTTACGATGAGATCAGATCATCATTCGGCTATATAAATGTTCCCTTTATAACTGTTGTATACGTAATTTGTATGCTATGGTGTTTATATATTATTCTATGTACTTGTATTTTTTGTTTTATTTGTTTAAATACACTTTTATGATGTAACTAACTAGTATCGGCATGCTGATGGATATCACAATGTATTGCAAAAAGAAATTGACAGCTACACAGCTCATCTGTATTCTCTCGTCCTCTTCTTTGGTATAAGAGGCAGTGAAATAAATTTGTGCAGTACCAGTCGGTAATGACCAAATGAACATCAGAACAAAGGCCAATATATCATTATCTATCCATCCAGCTTTTTTAATTCCGTAGCAGAACAGAACCCCAATAATTGGCATGATAACCATCTTTAAAAACGTCAGCAAGATTGCGCTTTTCCAAATGTCCACGACATTTACATGTGAGCTCTCGGTATTGCTGCTTGTGAATGTTAGCTTTGATATTGTAACCCCCAGCAGTATTAGCCCGAATGGAACGCAAGCAGCACCAATATATGAAGTGAAGTCCATGATAAAACTTAATGGTGGCAGACCATCAGGCGCGCTTGGAATGGTAACATTTTTGGTCAAGATAAATAGAGCTTTAAGCCACGGTATCAAAGCGATTATTAAACTCATTACAAGTGATATGGAAGCTGCTCTTTTAAAGTTACTCAAGAGAAATATAAGCCAGTTCAGTTTATATTTGCTAACGAACGTAGGAACGGAAGAAATTTCTACCTCTGATGTAAAATTTGATGCGATCTCTTTTAAGCTCAAGTCATTTTGAACTTCCACTGAGGTATCGCTCTCTATAGGTGTATTTTCTTCCCCTTCTTTCTCAATTTGTGAAGTAGTGCTCCTGAAGTCATACTCAATTAATTTGAACCCACCCAAATTGAACATCGAAAAGATATAAGTAGCAATAAACACACACACGTACGCAACACCTTTGTCACCTTCTTGCTCAGAAAACACGACGCCTGAATCCAGTGTTTGTATATAAGCTATTGGTAGATCAGCCATATTTGGAAACATACTTGCAAACAACAGCCCACCCGTCCATTTCTTAGATACAGGGACGTAGAAATTTATTAACAGTCCAAATATCGCACCAGTACTATATATCACCAACGATGTCAGACAGATCACGCCTATTGACTTCAAATCTGAGATTGAAATGTTTGTTACAATTTTGTTAAATACAAGACATGGCAAAAGCGTTGACAGCACAATGTTGGAGATACCTTTTGTCATCTCTGTTGAGATCATCTTCTTCTTTGACAGGATCATTCCAACTCCGATAATTATATATATCTTGATTATTGGCTTTACCGAAGACCAGATCACTACTCCCAAAGACACCATTTCACCAGTAAAACTACTATCAAGTGTGACAAAACCAAAAATAAACTGTAATAGTTCTTTTTAAAATACTATTTGCTCTGAATATTCTCTGAAGACTTTTAATCATCTGTTATTCAGTCACTCATCATTTATAACCAAATACGGTATAATTCCAGATTGGGAATAATTGCGGTTAAATTTCCGATCTGGATTTATGAACGCCGATCTGCTTAATAACATATCCTTTTTTCACAGGTTTTTTAAAAGCGTATGGAAAACGAATAATCCGTGCTCTATGGCATCCGCTTTCCCTTCGAAGGAAGATAAGCTATATTGGCTTTGAAGCTTGATTCAAAATTGCAAGGGGATCGTGATCCTATCTTTGGAGGTTAAAATCAACTGAACCACTCATCTGGTGACAAATCACCCCCCTTATCTCTATCTGAAATTATATATATATATATATCAGAATGATACTTTAATTTTACTTCTATAATACTTTTGGCCTCAAGAACAAAAACTAGAAATTTACATTACACAATTGAATACAGTATAATACAATGACAAAGCCAGATTATAAAGAGATAGCACTGAAGAAAAAGCAAGAGAGAGACTTAGCCTTCAAGAAGGAATGGCTTATTCCTGAATCAGAGCTACCAACAACAACAGACGTTTTAAAATATCCAGTTGAGTCGGGCTATCTAACCCCATCAGAAATTGAGATCACGGAATCGGATGTTCGTACCATTTTATCAAATATCAAGTCTAAGAAATGGACATCCTATGAGGTCACATATGCGTTCGCTCATAGAGCTTCGATCGCCCATCAGCTAACAAATTGTTTATCTGAAGTGTTTTTCGAAACCGGGTTGAAACAGGCCAAAGAGCTCGATGAATACTATGAATCAACAGGCCTGCTGAAAGGCCCTCTTCACGGTTTACCTATGTCGCTGAAAGACAATTTGAACGTCAAAGATGTTGCGACTACAATTGGATTTGTCGGGTTCTCATTTATTCCAGAAGGTGGGTTTCAGAAGGAGTCAGTCCTTGTCGACATGTTCCGCTCATTAGGTGCAGTTTTTTATGTAAAAACAAATGTTCCTGTTGCTATGATGATGGCTGAATCGATAAATCACATCTATGGTAATACTGTTAATCCATTTAACAGAGATTTAACCTGTGGTGGTTCTAGTGGTGGTGAAGCTGCGTTGATTGCGCTTAAAGGTGCACCAACTGGTATTGGTAGTGATATTGGAGGAAGCATTAGAATTCCAGCCTCATTTAACGGAATTTTCGCTATTAGACCATCCAGTGGACGGTTTCCAACATACGGTACAAGAAGTGGGTTACCAGGCCTTGAAAGTGTCAACAGTGTATGTGGTCCTTTAACCACATCGTTGGATACTTTAGAATTCATGTGCAAGCAAATTGTTGATGCAGAACCTTGGTTAAAGGATGGTAAAGTTATTGAAATTCCATGGAGAAAAGTTGAATTGCCTGAGAAGCTAACGATTGCTTACTTGAAAGATGATGGAGTTGTTCACCCAACTCCACCAATACTGAGAGGTATGGATTTGACCATCGAAAAATTAAAGGAAGAAGGTCATGAACTTATTGAATGGGATCCAAAAGATCACCTGAGACTAGCCGATATAATCTCTCAGTTTTTCATAAGTGATGGTGGGAAACATATCGACAATTATTGCAAACTGTCAGGAGAGCCGTTATTTGATGGCATGAAAATGTATGCATCGATTGAAGATCTGACTGTTAACAAACTATGGGATTTACATGCTGAAAGAACAAGCCTCATGAAAGATTATTTGGATAGATGGAATGACACTGCTAAAAAAACCAAATCAGGTAGACCAGTTGATTGTATTATCATGCCAGCAAGTCCATATGCAGCAGTTCCAAATGGGGAGTTCAAGTATGTCGGATACACATCCGTTTTTAATGCCGTCGATTATTCAGTCGGTATAATTCCTGTCACTAGAGCTGACAAAGATATTGACTTGAAAGAAACAGATTATAAACCAAGAAGTGAATTAGACAAACTTGTCTATGATGGGTATGACAACGTTGTAAACCACGGTGGCCCAGTAAGCATTCAAATTGTTGGTAGAAGACTACAAGAAGAGAAAGTTATTGAAATGATGAAAGTCATTAGTAAAGCTATTGGAACTATTGACATTTGGAAATAGAGGATAGTCTGATACGTATATATAGGATTTGGATATAAACATGTGTAAGATATTCGTCATTCAATCAGGGAACTGCTTTCATCTATAAGCTCAACACGACTTTCGAAGTTCCTCCAATCATAATAAACACACATTAACAGTATAATACCCTGTAAAGTCGCGGCTGTAAAATACGGTAACCAGCTACTCCAATTAGCGCCTGGTTTAAACATAAGATTGAAACACCAAAAAAAACCTCCAGGCGTTTGAATGCACATCATCAAAATAGACAAAGAGCCCGATTTTTTCAGGCTTATTACCGTCTTGAATTGAGGGATATACTGAACAATCGCCAATACAGTTGAAAATATCCCAAACAATTTAGCAATCAACGTGATTGAGTCATCATTCAAAAAACAACATAGAATCAGTACCAATCCAACAAACAAGCTGAACACCTTGACGTAGTATGAAGTTTGCAGTATATCATCATACCGTAAATCCCTGTGAGTCAAATAGGTACAGAGGACAACTATGAAAACAGTACAGGCCATTTGTAATCCAACCTGAATCAGACTTAGTTGAGAATTTAAACACTCATATCCACTTATATAGTGAGTAAGACAACATTTTCTAAATGTGACATAAACAGATAGCAACAGAAGATTGGTAAATGCGCTAATAGCAGATATAGATGACAGCAACAAGAAAAGATTGGAAATACCGACAGAAGATCGATTATGAATAATCTTTAAATGCTGTGGAACATACGATATGAATATTCCTAGTGTGATGGTCAATGAAGTTAGGAATGATGCAATTGAAGGAGACTCATAGATTAAGCAAGACCCTTGATCCATTTGTGTATAATAGTATTTTGTATAGAGTGATTGGAAGGTTGTTATGATTATGGTATAATGTTGAATCCCATAAACATCGTAAGAGCTGGTATCAAGATTGTCTGCTTATAAAATAACAAAAAACAAATGTATCACGTGACTTTATAGCATTTGCGATAAGCTGATAACGGTTTTATGAATCAATTCTATGAATTGTTGTCAGACTTTGGTAGATTATTGGTCTTCCAATGGGTCTCTACAAAGTGTAGTGAATCTTTTTTGGGACTATCTCGAAGGACACTTTTTCAACGTTATTTGGGGCCCAAACAGCAGTAAAAATGAGTTAAAATGCGCCAAAATGCGCTAGTTCCTATGACTTACTTTCTCGTACCTTTTGAATGTCTTTCTGGCACTAATTCTAAATGAAAAAGAGTAAAGCCACAGCAGCTGAGTGGTTGTTATACTTCTCTGGTTTCCACGTAGCTTTCAAAGTCGAGTATGAGCGTAGTGTAGGTTCAAATGTACCTTCATAATATAGTGATTTACAAAACATTAACATAATTAGCTCTTTTCAAAAAGAAAATAAAATATTCAAGTAAATATATCATAATTTAATCTTGGAGAGCATAAATTATTGATTAACCGGTCTCATTATTCTTTCACTGTCTTATTAAACAAAGTTCTACTTAAGTGGGGATTTATTGAGTACTTAACAGATTTTTCGTTCATAACTCCCATTTCTGAAATAAAAATATAAAACCTCCCTTTTTTAAAAATCATCATGGTCATATTATCGACAAGAATAAAAACAGAAAACAACTACAAGATGCCAACTTTACCAACAGCGTTTGCAGAGACTACTCTTCGGTCCTTGACACATGATGACATGAAAAGAAGGGTTTTGCATTTATATCGTCGCTTTATTAGAAACGCACCAACTTTTGTTGAGCTTTACGAATTAGATATGCCAACGTCTTCGATTCGTACGAAAATAAGACAAGAATTTGAAAGAAACAGATTCCAAAACGACTTGAATGTTCAAAATGTTTTGTACGCAAAGGGTCAGATGGAGTTTCAGGAGTGTATCAATTTCTGGAAACAAAACTGTCACGTAATGAAATATTTCAAAGATGAAGAAGATATTAAATATTTGAACTATCATAACGACGATTTCGTTTCGAAGTTTCTCAGAGGTCAATAAACCTGCTGCTGATTGCTTAGAGCCTGCTGCTTAGGTTTGGTCTACATTATTTATTATTTATTATTATTTATTACATACTACTTATTACCTACTATTTATTAGTTATTATTTATTATTTATTTGTTATGACTTGTCATACGATATCGTTTATTGAATACAAAATCATAGCTACTCCATAAGCTAAAAACAGCGCAGCTGTCTATCTATGAACTTTCAACTCTTTAACTCGTTAATTGCCTTTTGAAGTAGTGCCCCATTAGCTATGCTATTTGTTAGTACAATGTAAGTCTCAGAGAAAAATAATACTTACGATTCAGCAATTTCAAAAACCTAAGAAGCTCAAATCCCATTTCCCAAAGTTCTGAATCCTCACCGCCGTTTTCATAAATAATCTTTAGAATTTTGATTATTTCGTCTTCATCAGTGATATCAATCAATTTACTATTGGTGTTATCTTGCAATTCTCTTTTATAATTCAAAAAAACAATCAAGAAATAACCAAGTGTTTTGTATTGTTTTTTTGCCATACAGTCATCCAATAGAGCCTTAGGAGTTTCTTTAAGAAATTCAAAGAGCTTTTCCCAATATTTAATTTCAATTTTACGCAAACATTTTGCAATTATATTGAGTCCCAAAACTTCATTTTTCTTGATCAACTGTAAAATGTTGGTCAAGTCTTTGTTGGTGACGATTGTTTGATATAGCAGTAACTCCAAACTGTAGTTAAAATTTTTTAGTTTCCCGTATTTCGAAAATATCAAATCATATGAATCGGAAGCGTTATTTCCATTATTGTTGAGATCAAAATTAATCAACTCATGCAAAAAAATCTTGTTCTTTGTTTGAAATTTTACAATTTCAAAAATATTTTTCTTATTTATCAAATCAATTTCCAAACCAATCAGTAAACCCCTTTCAACAATGATTAAGAGGGGGTATAAATAGTTTTCATTATTATTTTCAATTTTTAAGATACTTTTGGATCTTTGATATATATCCGTTGAATTATTGGTTAAAATATTCATGTCTTTGACTAATACAATCTCACCATCAGCAAATAAATA
The DNA here is from genome assembly GCA_030572875.1 of Wickerhamomyces kurtzmanii. NCBI lineage: Eukaryota > Fungi > Ascomycota > Saccharomycetes > Phaffomycetales > Wickerhamomycetaceae > Wickerhamomyces > Wickerhamomyces kurtzmanii. Next base: position 34,357 of record JAJMCJ010000010.1, on the reverse strand, counting down.
ATACTCATCATTGTTAAGTTTCCTAATGTATTCTACTTTGTCAAACAATAAGTATGTGACATACTTTGATTTCTGATCATCGAATTTCAAAAGCAATAGTTCTCCGTTGATGAGAATCAGCAGATCAAAGTTAGTTTTGTTCAGCTTTAGAATACTCTTAATCTTATGACTACTATCGCTTCCATACTTTTGAAAAACACCTTTAAAGGACATAATTTTTGTTAGTGTGATGTTTTTATAATCACAAACATCAAAAAAATAGATCTTTTCGTCTTTGGTGTGCACAATGATCTGACTGTTAGTTTCATCGACATTGAAATAATTGATTTCAGAGTTGAATTCATATCTCCATTTAATATAATCGGAATTCAGTTCCAGTTCTTTAAAATCATTGACTCTAAAATCAAAAATTAGTAACTCGTTGTTTGTTTTGTTTTTGGTAGACACTATCAAGCAATTGATGTCTAGGAACCAAGTGTGATTTAGAACTTGTAAGTCTTGCATATAATCATCAATGTATACCTTCCATTCATTATCAGCACAGGAGTAAACAGCAAAGTTAAGATCACTAGAAATGGCTAAAAAATTCCCATCCTTTGAAACTGAATAATCATTTATTTTCAGAACTTGGTAATAAAAATCATATGGAATTTTAATCAGTTGCCAAATTAAATTCGACTCCTTTTTAGGCAAGTTTTGATTCAGAAAACTGAAGCTATTATTTTTAGAAAATGCTGACGATGACGACGATGAGGATAAACTAGTTGATTTTTCATAGCCCTTATAAACATAAACTGTTGAGCCATGAACTAAAATAGGTCTTCTAAAATTGTTGTTGATCTGTTTTACTATATTTCCCAGCCTAATCATCTCAACCACAAAAATGTTAGATTCGTGAACTAGGACTATTTCATTCGTAAATTCTATAATTGCTAAGTCTCGAATGTTAAACAGCCATTCATTTGAAGAATCATCATCATAGTTAAAAGACGAGAAATTTATGTTACCAAACGTTGATAAAATACACCATTCACCGGACTCAAACAGAACTGACAATACATTCCCATTGTTTGACCAGGAAATTTTTTTGACAACGAAAAGTCTGGAACTTGTTGAGTTTTTTAAACTTTTGATCTCCAAGCTCTTAATGATTTTTTTAATATCATAATTGTAGAAAATAATCTCTAAATCAGTTATTAGAACTATGAGATTGTAGAACTCGTTAATTTCTGCCAGAATAACTTTTTTAGAGCCTAAAACCAAGATCTCATTGCTCAATTCATAATTTTTGAGATTAACTAACCATGCTGAACCCTTCTCAGATATCAGAATAAAAAGATTATTTGACTTCGAAATTTTAACAATTGGACCGTGTATTAAAGGATCAAACCAGTCCATCGACTTAAAACTTATAACCTTATTCGAATCATCACTAAAGTTCTTACCCAGTGATAAAATTTGCAAATGATCCTGTGAAACGATCAACAACTCATGATCAGCCAATGGCAAGTAATCAACTATACTATTCTGAACTCGAAGTACCAATTTGAACCTCAATTGGTATTTGAAAATAGGTGCCTCGATGTCATTATTTTGAAACATTTGATATTGGTTTTCAATAACCAGACCGTTTTGAATGACGTTACCAGTCACTCCATTGAAAACGGTAAGAACTTCATTCTCTGTGTTAAAGCTACTTGGTGGAAACATTGTGTATATCATCAAATAATTCTTAGACGTCTGAACCACTAAAAGACTATCGTTCTCATCTTTTTTAATCTTGATATTAACTCCATAGTTTTCGATTGAGCTTTCACTTCTGATATGACAGCCTATGGGAGCCGTGGGAAGCAAGTGGTATAAAAAAACTGCGGTATCTGTCAGAATCGCATACGGATCTCTATCTCTCCCCTGGCAAACACCTATTATTTTGTCCTCCAATGCTATAAATTCATTGTCGTCTTCATTGTTATTGTTTCCACCTATAGGTATATTAGGTAAACAAAAAACTTTTGGAGCAGAATGTGGCCAGAGCATAGTTATTCTTACTTAGAACAGAACGATATCTTAAAAGCCAGCTTCAAATAATATATTTTTAGTTGATATTTTGTGTTGTTGAGTTATAAGTATTACTTCTCATTTTCACCATTTCGGTATAAAGACAAATCACGTGATGTCGTATAAAAGTTCAATTATAAGAATTATTTTACTATTAACTTTTTCCAGAAAACTCATTTTCGAGGATCCTCTCTATTATCTGCTAATTATTCTGGCCTCCATATATCCTAGAGAATTGTGTATTTGGATGGGTAAAAAAACCGAGTTCCAGCGAGGTTTCTGACGTTCGGGAAGCGTAGTTAGGTGAGTCCTACTAGATAGTTCATTATATGCTTCTTTCAGAAAATGTTGCTGCCAGTATACGAGTAATAAGAATTAACCAGCTGTTTCTGGAGTGTAACCTATTATTGCTGTAAACCATCCGTCTTTGAATCTCAAATTCTGTTCAACAGATCATCAGAATTGGAAAGCTTAGTTGTGTTCTACCCAAATTCAAAAGTGTAATCCTCAATATATATACCTAAACTCTATTTACAAGTATGCTATTCAGATGGTACAATACTTCCAGAACCCAAGCACCTGTCACCTTGATAAATAGCTAAATACTGACCCGGAGCAATAGCCCTTTCTTTGTTAACCAGTTCTACAATCACGCCCTTGTCATCGTTGGTTTCCTCCAACTTACAGATACCAACACGATCTTGCAAAGACCTATACTGCACCGATAGCTCATCAATGTTCAAGTTATGAAAATTAGGTTTGTCGAGCCATACGAACTCATCAACCAAAATTCTATTGCTGAACAGCTTGGGGTTGTTGGTACCTTTGACTATAACTATTTCGTTGCTTAGAAATCGCTTTTCACTAACAAACCAAGTACCTTTGTACAGGGGATCACCTTGGGGCATCGATATTGATGCCTTCTGACCTATTGTAGCCGACCATAACCCATCATGTCTACCCCAAACTCTGCCATCTTCGGTAACCATATTACCAGGATTATCTACAATGAAGTTTTTCAAAAAATCTTTAAACTTTCCTGATTGAGAAACGAAACACAATCCTTGGGAGTCTGGTTTTGAAGCAGCTTTTAGATTCAGTTCATGAGCAAGTTCTCTTATTTCAGGTTTCGTGAAATGTCCAACAGGTAATAATAGTCTTTTCAGCACCGTTGGGTTTATCTGTGATAGGTAATAGCTTTGATCTTTTTCCTTATAGTATGACTTCAGTAAATGCGTACAATGATCATTATTTGACTTTAAGACTCTTGAATAATGGCCTGTGACTAACCACCAGTCATTGCTGTCTTCACCGTGTTTTTCATTTAAATACTTGATCAGCTTTCCAAACTTGACGTATTTATTACAGCCAATGTCTGGGTTTGGGGTTAGCCCTTTTTTATAGTTTTCAATCATTGGTTCGAAAACATCAATCCAATACTCTTTTTCAAATGAAACTCTTTCAATAGGAATGCTCAACTGGTTAGCTACAATTTCAACGTCTTTCCAATCGTCTTCTAAGCAATTTCCTGACTCCAGTTGGTTGAAGTTAGACATGAATACTCCTGAAACATTTTTGAAGTTTTTTGAATAAAATGAAGCTGCTACTGACGAGTCTACTCCTGAAGACATCGCGATGATTATTTTATCGTTTGGTTTGGGAATAGGTTGAAAATACCCTCTGGGTATTCTCTTATTTACCGTTGAAATATTGGACAAAAATCTCTTCGCAACATCCATTTTGAAGGTTCATCACACCGTTCAAACTTGTTATTTGAAAAGTTACAAAATTTTTCAGGAACATGTATGTACGTGTGTCCCCAACTGGATTTTCATTTTTGACGGAAATTTTTCATCTAAAACTACTTGATAAGATAAAATACATTTAGCCATGACATATAAGCAAGATGTCAAAGCTTTCATCTTCTTTGAAAATTATTGAAAAGAGATATAAGACACGTGAGCCTGGCTCTCTGATTTTTCAAAAGTTTGTAGATAGATTTTTAAAGCAAAATGACATTAGCAGCAAAGAATTAAGACCAGCATCTCAAAGACGGTTACCATTCTTTTTATCAACTTCAATCAGTGATCTATCAGTGAGAGATTTACAAAAATTGATTAAATACGACTATCTCAACAACGGAAGTATTATTCTTTTGCGTAATGAGGCTGATTTGGGACCAAAAGAGTTATCGTTATCCTTACCGAAGAAACTATCAATATCGAATATAAACCAAATAGGCAAAACCATAAATATTCCCTTTGAACTGAAACAATTCTTTAGAAATTCTGTATCTGCAGATCTTGTGAATGATTTTAAAATTGACCGTATCGTTGAAGATTTATCAACATCTGATAGTTTCAAAGAAGAATCTCAAATCTACCAAACATGTTCTCCTAGAAAGTTGAAAGTTCACTCAACAGACGGAACACCTCCAATACATGTTTTGTTCAAAACAGCAGAAGCCGAGTACGCATACTCCGTTTCTTCATTGGCATTGATCCCACATATAAAAGGTATTGGTATTTCCCGTAATCATGAGCTGTATAATAAGATCACGAGTATATCGAATCCAATAACTGAGATTGAAATTCCATTTATTCCATGTGATGAGTTAGAAAGCGACCAGCTGGTAGCACTTGTCCCAACAAATGTTTTATCTCACCGTAAGTTTTTCAAAGAGTCCTACAAACCACTGCCATTCATATCTAAAGAGTATCTCAGATCAATGCAATATTTGAGCACATTAAAGGAATTAAACTTGATTAACGAAGAACCGGATCTTCAGTCATTGACAACACCTTATATTTTAGAAATCCCAACGATCGATGATATTCCTATTTACTTTATCAAGAATAATCTCAAAGGACTAAGCAGTCGTCTGTTCAAGAATAACTTTGAAATACTGAGAAAATTGAAATCTTTGGATGTTGATAATTCTATGATTTCCCCAATGGACGACGACTCTTTTCGTGGAAATCGCCGAAATTTCACAGGAATCTTAAAGGCATTGGATGGGAAAGCTTTAGAGACTAATGAGCGAATCTATTATGGCAGACAAATTTCATCAGATTCAATAAGAGGTGTACTATTAACTAAAAATGAATTAAATGATTATCTGATTGGGGATGAGTTCAAACTAACTGGTGTCATATTCGAATGGCTGAACGTTTTCAAAAAACTTAAAAATTTCACTGAAACAACGATTGAGGATGGACAGATTGAGAGCCAAGATTTAAGAAGCTATGATGAGTATTTTCTTTCAAGACTAGAAGATCTAAAGGCTTCAAAGATTACAGAAGACATCTCAGAACTCAAAGAGCAATTGGATTCGCTCGTGTTTGATATCACTACGTATTCAAGTATAATATTCTCTGAGTCAAAACAATCAGCTTCGAAATCTCGTGTTGAAATTATATTATCAATTTTCTACACAATTATTGAACAATTTGGAGCAGTCGATAAATCGTTTCATCCAAATTTATGGCAATATCTAAATTCTCAAATTGATACTATTCAGCAAGGGAAAGAAATTTTATTTCCAGCTTATGTTTATGACGAAACTAAAACATTAAATGGAGAGACATTTGTCAAACTAATATCAATTATTGAACAATTGAATAATAGAGAGCTGAACAAAACTGGTGAATATAGCATATTTATAAATATAAGGGATAAAAACTCTGAAATTTTTAAATTTGAGAGTATTATACGTGGAATATCAAATTATTTCACTGTATTAGAAACATCTCCTAATCCAATGGTCAGTAAAAAAGTTATAATTGACAGGTACGAAATTGGTCCAGATGTCGAAGTTTTTTTCAGAAAAAAAGAATATAGTCCAATCATGGCATCATCTTTATCGTCGTCTAATAAGTCAGATGAGTTGGTGAATCAAATTGATAATTTGAAGCTGAAACTTCTGAATAATCACGATTTAGAAACTGGTAATGATCTTGATTTGAATAACGAAAAGGACTTCAAAAAGTTCATCGATGAATTCCCGAGAATTGATAAAAATGACAAAATCAACGATATTATGAAAATCACCGATAAAGACGAGTTTAAAAGCCAAGTTAGACTAAACGATGAGTTTGAAGTGGTTGACGGTATTCCTGTTAAAAAATGATTTCTTCAGCAAAGTAATGGCTTATAAACAACTGGAAAGTAGCCCTTTTTCAGTTCTATACGTCTGATATTTTATTAAGTTTTCTACTTATTAGTTTTAGTTCATTCTGGATATCAAGCCAAAACTTGTTCTGATAGATGCTCAAATTTAAATAATTCTCGACAATATTTATAGATTTTATGACCAACCTATTTATTTTTTTCTGTAGACCAGCCAAGATCGACAAATGGTTTCCGTTCAGCTGTTTCTCGCTTCTCAAAGAACTGTAAGTAAACTTATCTAATGCTGTTAACTCGATCATTCGTTTGAACTCGTTCAGGTTGTCTAACAGTACACCAATACTAGAAACGCTCGAAAGTATAATGAGCTTCAGAGATTCCATGTTATCACCAACCTCGTTGGAGGTGTGCAGAGAGACTATTGCTGAAGTGTTGAAAAAATGGTCCAGGTGATAGTTTGAAGATATCAGCTTATTTATGTTTGAGTTAAGCGAATTTAGAACTTGAATAATCGGTTCCTGTTGGTGCTGTGGTTCTTGCTCTGGCTGGTGTATATCAACAATAGCCTCTAGATGTTCTAGTCGTTGGCGGATGTATTCCATGATTTTTTGTGCTGTTTCGTTAAATTATGATGATGATGAAGACGAAATGATCAAAACCGCGCAGTATATCTACTTATTCCACACATTCTCGCATATTTCCTCACATTTAAGCACACATACACACACACATTATATCGATATTGAGCAGTAAAAACAAAGCTTAAAAAAGCAGCAAAAAAACAATACCTACCTACACGGCAACTTAACACAGACTTGTACTCTAACAGTAGAACAATATTAACTATCTCTGATTGTTGGTGTTGTCGTTGGTAAAATGGTGTTGTTATTACCCGGCCTGTCTCTGCAAAATGTGTCCAAGAACTTGTTGAGACTTATCCCTTTTTTGTTCATATACCGTGCGACTAGATAAGTTTATCATCACAAACCAAACAATTAAAGTAGAATAACAATGGTATGTATCCCAGAAACTGTGTACCGATTGGGAGTATAACTAACAACAGAACAGTCAAGATCAGGGTATGTTTTCAGTTGAGAAAAAAGACCGACAAACAAATGAACACAAGCAGAACTAACTAAATGACACAGTGTCGCTGTTGCAGATGAATCGTTGAAAGCTTTCAATGACCTCAAACTGGGTAAGAAGTACAAGTTTATTCTGTATTCTCTGAACGATTCGAAAACCGAGATCATTGTCAAGGAAACTTCAGACAACCAGTCGTACGATGAGTTTTTGTCAAAATTACCAGAAAATGAGTGTTTATACGCAATTTATGACTTTGAGTACGAGCTGCCAGGTAACGAAGGTAAAAGATCCAAAATTGTTTTCTTTACGTGGTCCCCAGACACCGCACCTATCAGATCCAAGATGGTGTACGCTTCATCAAAAGATGCTTTGAGAAGAGCTCTAAACGGTGTGTCTACGGACATCCAAGGTACGGATTTCAGCGAAGTTGCCTACGAGAGTGTCTTTGAAAGAGTCAGCAGAGGTGCCGGCTCTCACTAGTTTAATAGATTGCTGGTATCAGCAACAAATGTATTAATTCTTTTAATTTTGTTGTGTTTGTAGCTTTTTGCCCTTTTCTTTCTTATGGTGATGTGTCCCGCACCGTCTTTCTATTTCAATATTGACCTTTAAATTCAGGAAATTTCAGGAAAAATTTCAGGAAATGTGCCATACATAAATCGGGATAATCATAACAACAGCAACAAAATGGCAAAACTTCCAAGAGCAAACTTAGAAGAGAAGCTTCAAATATTGGAGTACTACCATGCTTCAAATAAACCACAGACAGAAACAGTTGAGAATTTCAAGGACAAATTTTCGATATCTACGTCTTCGCTGAGCGAGTGGGTAAGATCAGAAGTTGAACTACGAGAACGACTCAAACAATCGAATAATTTCAGTAGGAAGAGTAAAAAGAAAACTCGGTACAAATATGAGAAAATTAATAATGCGATGGATCTGTTTGTAAAAGAGAGGCTGAACTCGAATCTGCCTATAAATGAACCGATTTTAAGGGAGAACTGGTCAATCTATGCAAATCGATTTGGTGTTGATGACCCAAAGAGACTGGTGAGCTTCAGTCACGGATGGCTGTCTCAGTTCAAGAAAAGACATGGGCTCGATAGGAAGACTATGAATGTTACCACACCTGCCAGAGCAGATGCTGCGAGCGTTGATAACTCTATTCTTGTTTCAAACAGCAACACTGTACAACACCCACAACAACAACAACAACACTCAAACCCACCATTTGATTTTGAGATCAATTATGAGGGCTCAATCACAAATTTGAATGAATTGATGAATAGTAACCAGACTTATTTCCAATCCCAGCAGGCACCACATCACCATCAGCAGCTACAACAAGCACCGCGGCCACAACTACAAGTTGCGTTACATCAACAACAACAATCACTTCAGCAACCCATTCAACCACTGGCACAGTCACAACCTCAGGTAGCACAGATAATACAACAGCCTCACCAGCAGCTTCAACAAACGCAGCAGCAACAAGTACAGGTACAGCATCATCAGCAGCAACATCAGCAACAACAACAACGTCAACAACAACAACAACAACAACAACAACAACAACAACAACAGCAGCAGCAGCAGCAAGTACAGGTTCAACAGCAGCAGCAACAACAACAACAGCAACAACAATCGAGAGCTCATCAGCTCATCTTAAATACCCCATCGTTACCAACAAGTACACCGAACACTCAACAAATAATTCCCTTAGCTAATGTTTCTGCTGGACTGAGAAATGATGTTACCATAACCGAAAACGATTTTGAGAGATTCATTGATTATTACGGATTAATGTTTTTACAAAAGAACTCTTCAAAATACAATAGGTCTTTCAAAGTGTTCAACGAACTGGTTTCCGCTTTCAAGGCAGAAAGATATTCTTCTTCTGACGCCCGATTGAACTCGATTTTCAATATATGATATAAGCCGTTATACTTATTTGGTTTTGTTTGTTGGAGTCCGGCTGATTGTTCTGTTATCATTTGTGTCTTTTATAGATTTTTCTTGTGTACGCTATGGGTGGATTCTGATGCTCAATTCTGCTTACATCTAAATCGTTTTCACTCCAGAGTCGATTGATTTATGGTTTGAGTGTCTTTTGAGATCTATATACGTTTATTATATCTTACCAAAATCCAATTTATCTAGACTTATTTTAAAAAACTTATAAAACTTGTAAAAAAAACGTGTTTCTAGAACCGTACAAATAAAAGAACCTAAAGCAGAGTTCATGAAATGCACTTCTAGTTGTCTAATAACTTAATCAAAATATCACTTTGACTCATCTCCTAGATTTTCTAACTCAATATCGTCAAGTCTAGCGCCAACATTATCCCCTAAGCCAGAATCTCCTTGGTTTTCAATAAACCTCTTATACCCATTGGTCTTCCTGTTTTTGAGCTTACCAATAGTACCATTTCCAAATAGCCATACCAGCAATAAATAACTCGTGAAAATCGCTAAAACAGCTAATAGAATACCGCCTAAATTCTTTGAAACTGATACGAGACTTGACCAGTCAATCGTTCTGAATAGTATGACAATCAGAACTCCTATAAAGAAATCAGTAATTGAAACCATTACTGTTACAATTGCAACTAAAACCAAGCTCGCATCAGGCTTGAATTTCGAAGTATTGTCTGGGGTGAAAGATGGTCCAAAAAGCCTCGTTTCGATAGATGAACCTTGTATTTCTTCTTTTGTTTCTTTCAAAAGTGACGAGGATGAAGAGCCTTCCTGCATAATGCGCTGAGTAGATTAGAGTTAACTTATGTTATGTGAGCTCTGTACACTGTTTTACTTCGTAAAACTTATAAAGAGCAATTTTTCATCTCCGGCTGAACAAAAAATACATTTTATGTCTCTCAGTTTTTGCACGATATTTTCATACATCTGAGTTTTGTACAATGATATCCACGGGGTTGAGATTACATGAGTCGTATGATCAAAGGATCATTATACTCATTTTGGAGGTAGACTGTGTAGATTTTGGTCAGTTCGAAGTCTATACGGCCATATACGTTCGGAGGACCAGACTGAGAGCCACACAACGACAACGACAATGTCAATGTCAATGTTGAGTCACAAAGTACAATAATAAGGGCATAAACACGCAGACTCGTGTTTAAACAGGACAAACGCTTTAAGGAACTCGTACTATTATTAAATCTTCGATATCCAATAAGTTATGTTCTCTAGACACCGTCATAGATGGTTTAGATGGTTTAGATGGTTTAGATAGAGAGGGACATGGTTGCGCGAAAAACGATAAACAGGATTTGAAATTCAGCTCAGTCCTTCAATGGAATATTTTACACTACTAAAGAAAACTTGAAGATGAGTGTTCAATTAGATGAGAAGTCAGTAGAATCTCAAAGATTCGAACCTTTTGAAACTGACCAGACATATTCCTATAAAAAAAAGTTGTTTAAAAAGTTGTCTAAAAGCCTGTTATTGGTGACTTCCTTGTTGACAGTATGCTTCATTTATGGCCACCAAGAAACATCAGTCCTGGACACAGATAAGTGTCCAATTTCAAAATCGCTGCCTCCTTCGAGCTTTCCTTCTGACTCAAACAGCGTTTTCAAGATCTATAACGATAAGCAGTTCAGACTGAACTCAATTGAAAGACTTTCAGGGGCAGTTCAAATATCTACTGAAATTGGTGATAGTTTCAGAGACCCAAACGAAGATGACACTGAGTGGAAAAGCTTTTACCAGTTTCATGATTACCTGGCAAAGACTTTCCCAATTGTGTACTCAAACTTGAAAGTCGACAAAGTGAATAAGTTTGCTCTAGTCTACACATGGGCAGGTTCCGACGAGTCGTTAAAGCCGTTGCTATTGACTGCTCATCAAGACGTTGTTCCTGTAGCACAGGAAACAACTGACAAGTGGACACATCCGCCATTTTCAGGATACTATGATGGTAAATATATATGGGGCCGTGGAACAGGTGACTGCAAGAACTTGCTGATAAGTTTGCTAGAAGCCGTTGAGCAGTTAATCAAAGACGACTTCAAGCCTAAACGGACAGTTCTCATTGCGTTTGGTTTTGATGAAGAGTCGTCAGGTCATTATGGAGCTTACAAAATCAACGAGTACCTGCTCGAGCATTACGGCGAGGACTCCATCTATGCCATCGTCGATGAAGGTGCAGGTGTATCAAAGATAGAGGGAGCTTTTTTCGCAACACCTATCACTGGCGAAAAGGGATATGTTGATATTGAAATTGCACTGACCACGCCAGGCGGACACTCCTCTGTTCCTCCTGATCACACTTCGATTGGTATTATCTCGGATTTGGTGACTCTAATTGAAGCAAATCCATATGACTCAATATTGACAGAGAAGAATCCAACTTTTAAGCTCTTGACTTGTTTAGCTCAGCATGCGCCAGATATGGACCCATATCTACGTAAAAACATCCTAAAAGCGTCGTTTAGTAAACTTGCGAACCTGAAAGTGGTTAAATATTTAAGAAGTTCCCGAAGTTTCAAGTACTTCATTACGACTTCTCAAGCAGTTGACATCATTCAAGGAGGAATAAAAGCCAACGCACTGCCAGAGCATGTTTCAGTTCTGGTGAACAATAGAATCACTGTTGAATCTTCAGTTTCCTATGTGTCCTCGAAAATTCAAAATCATGTTGTCGAGATTGCTAAAAAGTATGGCTTGGGCATTATCTCACATGATAACGTTGAGATTTTAGAATCATCTGGAAACGGTCAGTTCAATATCACTTTGATCAATTCTTTAGAGCCTGCACCTATCACTGCTTCATCAGGACCTGTTTGGGATGTGCTATCTGGTACAATAAAGCATGTTTTTGAAGACGTTGTGTTTGAGAAAACCAACGATTCTATTTATGTTTCTCCAGGGGTTATGACAGGTAATACAGATACCAAAAGATATTGGAAGTTGAGTGAAAATATTTTTAGATTTCAAGCTTCGATTCAACAGGGTATGAATGGAATTCACTCAGTTAACGAACATCTAGAATTTGACTCTCATTTACAGTCAATTGCGTTTTTGTACGAATATATTCAAAACGTCGATAACGCTAGAGATTAGCACCGTCTCAGAGTCCATATAGTCCTTTTCAGTATTAATGAAACATCTTATATGCCCTATTCCATTGTAGTATACCGTATACGGGTTTTGAGCACTTTGTTTTAGATACTTTTCGAGTTGTTTTCGATAATAACGAAGCAAGTATAGACAGATAGTTTAACTTTTGATTTTTTGCGAGACTTAAAGGTAGCCTTCTGAGGTTTGATGTGAACGATGAATAAATTAATATATGAAAATCCAAACAGGGCCACTGGTGAGTTACCAGTTTCTGGCCTTTGTCAATGGAACTCAAAACCTATCAAAACGATATTCAATTTCTTGATACTTGCTGTGATAATAATTGTCAGCTTTACAAACTTCAATATCTACGATATTGATTACCAAAACCAGGATGCCCTTTGCCCCATTGGTGAAACAGTTCGCCCTGAGTCTTACTTAAAGAACAATTCAACATTGGTTAAATTTGTTACTGATGAATCGTTTAGAAACGAATCTGTTTCGAAATTGTTAAACGCAGTCAGGATTCCTACAATCATCGATGATGATTATAACGAGTCAAATCCCTCAAGATGGGACAGTTTTCATAAGTTTCATGAGTATCTGAACGAAACTTTTCCGTCTATATATCAAAACCTACGGGTAGAAAAACTGAGAAATTACACACTATTATTCACATGGGAAGGTTCGAACAAGTCACTTAAACCTTTATTTCTAGGAGCTCATCAAGATGTAGTTCCCGTGGATGAACAAACAGAAAAAAACTGGAAATATCCACCATTTGAGGGACACTATGACGGTAAATGGATATGGGGACGTGGATCATCAGACTGTAAAACATTACTAATTTCAATATTACAATCCGTTGAAAATCTTATCAGCGATGGCTTCAAGCCTAACAGAACTGTTCTTTTAGGTTTCGGCCATGATGAAGAGGTGGGTGGTAGTGGTGCTAATGCTATAAATGAGCTGATCCTGTCTAGATATGGAGCAAATTCAATTTATGCTATTATTGATGAAGGTGGTAGTGCGATAAATAAAATTGACGGGAAACTATTTGCGTTACCTGCTGTAGGAGAGAAAGGTTCACTGAACTTGAATGTTGAGATTAAAACACCGGGTGGTCATTCTTCAATACCCCCTGATCATACATCTATAGGGATATCGTCGGATTTGATTAAGACAATAGAACTAGATTCGTTCGAAGCCATTCTAGAACCACAGAATCCCACTATGAAATACCTGCAGTGCTTAGCAATACATTCAAACAAATTTGATAAACGACTAAAAAAGAATATTTTAAAGGCATCTGTTGACAGAGTTGCAAATTCGAAAGTTTTAAAGTACCTTTCTAAAATAAAAGCCTACAGATACTTAGTTCAAACTTCCCAGAGTGTGGATGTTATCAAAGGAGGCATTAAGGCAAACGCACTACCTGAACATGTTTCATTTACAATCAACCATAGGATTTCAATTGAATCATCTGTTGAAAAGACATTCAACAAAATAGTCGAGAACGCTATGGAAATCGCAAAGAAATATAATCTTGGTGTTTACAAGTATGATACTGAAATCTTACCAGAAACATCGAATGGGCTAATCAATATCACCATTGTCGGAAATAGAGGTTTGGAACCGTCCCCAGTAACTCCAAGCAGTGGTGATAATTGGAGAATTTTCTCTGGCTCCATAAAACATGTTTTCGAAGACATTGCGTTTCCTGATATGAAAGACCCAGCTATTGTTGTTCCGGGATTGAATACAGGGAACACTGATACTTCCAAATACTGGAACCTGACTGACCACATTTACAGATACAAATTGGGTATGGTCCACGGAATTTTGGAAGGAAATACTCACGGTATTGACGAGCACGCAAGCGTAGATTCTCATCTTTATCTAGTGGCTTTTAACTACGAATATATCAGAAACGTTGATAGCGCCAATGACTATTAATGATTAGAGCTCTGGCCTTTTTACCGGTAAACATATATAATATATCGATAAATATACATATAATACTCTATATAAGTATTTTATTTGGGAATTTATGAATAAATTTAGAATGTGTATATATGTGTAATATTATGTCCCTCGGAATTATGGTATACTGAAAATTTCCAACTGGTACTTTACTCTTCTTATTTATATATCTTTAAACATGTCCTACAAGTCACTGGTTGCAAAGAAACTTGATTCTCGAAATTCTCAGTTTCCAAAAGACTGGAGGATTCTTGATATCCCTCAGAAGACACTAGATGTCTCTTCAATTCCCGAAAATTATTTATCCAGTCAAGAAATTGAAATCACAAATTCTTCAGTTTTAACAATTCTTTCGAAGATTAAATTACATCAATGGACGTCCTATGAAGTTACAAGGGCATTTTGTCATAGAGCGACCATCTCAGATCAACTGACAAACTGCTTAACCGAGGTTTTCTTTTCAAAGGCATTATCGATAGCATCCGAACTTGATGAGTACTACAAGTCTACAGGATCTTTGAAAGGTCCATTGCATGGATTACCAATCTCATTCAAAGACGAATTTCAGATAAAAGGTATACAAAGTACTATTGGTGTTGTTGGACATATTGGTGATCCACCAGCAGACGAAAACTCAACAATTGTCGAAATCTTACAACAGTTGGGATGCGTAGTGTATTGCAAAACCAACGTTCCTACTTCAGTGTTCATGTGTGAGACCAAAAATAATATTTTTGGTGAAACCAGCAATCCATATAATAGATCATTGACGTGTGGTGGATCATCTGGTGGTGAAGCGGTATTGGTTTCAATGAAAGGTTCTCCAATTGGAATTGGATCTGATTTAGGTGGTTCATTGAGACATCCGTCGTCAATGCAAGGAGTATATACTTTGAAACCGAGTTCTGGCAGATGGCCACATTTTAATTCAAAAGTTGCAATAGATGGGTTTGAATCAATACGCTGCGTTAATGGTCCAATAGGAAATAGTGTTGATGATTTACAGTTTTTGGTGAAGGCTATTCTTGATAGTGAACCGTGGATGATTGATTCAAATACTTTAAATTTGCCATGGAGAGATTTCGTTGATAGCAAGGAAATAACATTTGGTTGGTGTGTTGATGACAAACTGATAAAACCAACACCCCCAGTATTAAGATCAATGCAAATATTAAAACAAAAATTGATAAAAAATGGATATGATGTAGTTGAGTGGGATCCTGTGGATCATGGCAAACTAAGCGGGTTTATTGATATTTTTTTTACTTCCAATGGTGCCATCAATATTCTTGAAAATGTTGGAAAATCTGATGAACCTTTCTATGAAGAAATGGAAGTTTTCAAGAAATGCAATGATCTGAAGGTTTCTGACTTATGGAAACATCAACATGAAAGAACAAAACTGTGCAATAAATACCTAAAAAGATGGAATGATACAAAGAACATGTCAAAAAATAAAAAACCTATCGATGTGTTAATACTTCCAGCAAGCCCACATTCTGGAGCTCCTAAGGGAAAATTTAGAGATTTGGGCTATTCCCCAATATTCAATGTTTTAGATTATACAGCCGGTGTTATTCCTGTTGGCAGAAGCGATATAGAACTGGATTCCAAAGAACCAAGAGATGTTTTCTACAACGATACTGACAGATATGTGTATGATAATTATGATATTAATGAGATTGGTACAGTTCCAATCGGGTTACAAGTTGTTGGCAAAAAATATGAAGAAGAAAAAGTTTTAAGCATTATGAAAATACTCTGTGAAATAGCTAAATCATAAACCTGGTATATAAAGATCATCATCGTTATCGATTGATATACTAGACAAATATCATTATGTTCGTAAAATACTATCTTGTACCCAAATCATTACTGAGTGTAGTAGCTAATATATTCTTGTGGTCCGCAGGGTTAGCAGCAGATTCATAGATAGTGATCACTGGATCCTTACTAAAAACACTCCATTCACCTCTTATTTCCAAATAGTATATTTTGACCGCCTCGTCTTCATCATCAGCCCAGTTATTCTCAACAAACAGTGATAGCTGCTGAACGTTCTGAAAATGAGATCTTGGTAGAAAATGCTCGACAAATGTAGACTCATCGGAATCTTCCGTTACAGGACTACTGTTATCAGGCTGACTGATGTACCCAATCAGTGGATGGTTAATTGTATGTGTTGCTTTGACGTCTCCAATGGTGTTGAACTCCAGATCAGTACTGTTCTTGAATAGTTTGATTTTTTTTGGACAGCTGAATTCATTTCCAGACGTTCTCAATATGATTGAGTATAGCTTAGCATTTCCAGTAAATGGTATATTCAGAATCAGCTGATTATCAGAATCTGAAGATATAAACTCGGTTAGATCATATTTCGATTCCTGTGATTTGAAGACTTTGAATAACTGATCATTTTCCTGGCAAAGGTTCAAACCTGTTAATCTTGAAAAATATATCTGAGACCGCAGTGACTGAGAAGGATTTGTAGGGATTGGAGCAACGTGTTGATGTTCATGGTGGCAACTCATCTTTGCTACTTTGTCTTGCAAGAGATCTCAAATAGAGTGTTGTGGAATAAGCTCTATAAATCTTAAAGTTCTGTTTTTCAAGGTTCATCAGGTTGAGGCTCCCATGAATCATGGGTGATATACCACTTTCAGAAACATTTTTATTTTCAACTCGTTCGTCTCATTTAAAACACTAATAAATACAAAAACAGACTCTCATTATAATAATAAGGTAAATAATCTTTAGAATGAGAAGAATAGTGTTGTTCTGATATATTTATATATATATATATATATATATGGCTAAATCCGGGTAAATGTACGTATGACCGACAAATCTACTGGTCCCTTTTTCTCACTATCATGAACATATATATATATATCTTAGAGACGAAGAAATAAGTACAAAATGGTCCATAAAGCTGAATTTTTAGACCATCATCCAACTGAGATTGGATCGATATTAGCAGGTGGTTACAACCATCCGTTGTTACGAGAATGGCAGAACGAAAGACAGTTGACTAAGAATATGTTTATCTTTCCATTATTTGTGTCTGACTCACCAGATGAAGAGGTTTTGATCGAGTCGTTACCAAACATCAAGAGATTTGGTATAAACAAGCTGGTCCCATACGTTGAAACGTTGGTTAAGAAAGGTTTGAGATCAGTGATTCTGTTTGGTGTTCCGTTGAAAGAGAGCGCAAAGGACCCAGTTGGAACAAATGCAGATGATCCAGAAGGACCGGTTATTCTAGCGATCAAAAAATTACGCGAGTTCTTCCCGGACTTGTATATTATTACAGATGTTTGTTTGTGCGAGTACACGTCCCATGGGCACTGTGGAGTCTTACATGAAGACGGTACCTTGAACAGAGAAGAAAGTGTTAGAAGATTGGCAGCAGTGGCTGTTAACTACGCAAAAGCAGGTGCACATTCGGTTGCTCCTTCAGATATGGTTGATGGACGTATCCGTGATATTAAATTTGGTTTAATCAAAGCAGGTTTAGCCCACAAGGTTTTTGTCATGTCATACTCTGCAAAATTTTCTGGAAATCTATATGGACCATTCAGAGATGCAGCATGTAGTTCACCAGGGTCTGGTGACAGAAAGGCATATCAGTTACCAGTAGGTGGTAGAGGACTAGCAAGAAGAGCCCTGAAGAGAGATTTAAATGAAGGTGCTGATGGTATTATTGTCAAACCTTCAACATTCTATTTAGATGTTCTAAGTGATGCAAGTGAAATCTGTAAAGATATTCCTATCTGTACTTATCATGTCAGTGGTGAATATGCCATGCTACATGCTGCTGCTGAAAAAGGTGTGTGTGATTTGAAAACCATTGCTTATGAAAGTCATTATGGATTTTTAAGAGCTGGTGCAAGATTGATCATCAGTTACTTCACTCCAGAGTTTTTAGAATGGTTGGACGAATAAGCAATTGTTCTTCTTGACCATTACCCATTGTAAATATTTTTTTTATACAACGAATAACGATTATTAACTATTAAAGTAAATAAATTAAGCTAATATTGGTTGCTTCTTTTCGACTTTTGTAATACCTTCTTGCTGTTTTCCCATAGTTGGTTCAACTCTATCGGCCCCTTTATCCATTATCTCATTACCAACTCTAGGTAGATTACCCAATTTGCTTAAATCATCCACCCTGTTTGCCTCGTTCTCTAATTCTTCCAGCTCCTTATCAATTTCGTCGTTGTAATCAGCACCAACGACATTTTTAGATAGAGCATCATTTATTTCATTCTGATACTCAATATTGTAAGCAACATCATCCATTAGGTTGTCAACCTTGTTCAGATTTAACTCATTGTTCAGTTTTTTTAAAATATTATTACCATTGTTCAGTCCTCTGATGAACTCTTTTTCGATTATTTTGTACTCCAAATTATTCAGAAGTTCCTCTAAGGTTATTATTTGATTCGATATCTTTTCCAGCAAGATTTTTTGATATGTTACTTTTTTCAAAATCACTTTAGCAGAATCCCTATTATTTCTGCTTAAGTCCTGTCGAATTCTAGCATATTCTGAATCTATCAAAAGGTTAGTCTTTTTAGAGTATTTATTCAGTTCATCTCTTTGTAATTTCAGTTGTAGAATCGCTTTATCTGATTGCGTTATCTTTGGGGCTGAAGTCGAATTTCCCATCTTGCTATCACCGTTTTTTCTTCTGGTTCTTTTTATCGACAAGGCCTTCAAAATCAAAGTCAAACAGCAATAAGAACTTACCTGCTTCGTACTATTATACCTTACTATGTTACTGTTCTTTTGATATCGGTCCTGATAGTGTATAGATATGTAACCCGGCTGTTGGTTATGGTTCTAAGAGTCAATCGATCTATTGATTAACGTCTGACCCTGTATTTACCAGAAGTTACTCATAAAATGGCCTCTACTCTTAGTGGGCTTCTGGTCAGTGCTCTCGTGCTTTGGACCAAAAAAAAATGGAAAAAAACCATAATCTTTGGTTGATTCTGGACATATATAAACTTTTCACGATCCTGAGGCTAGCTATGTAACGACAACAAAACCAACAGCACAACGTCAAAAAACAAAAAAAGCTCACAAGAACAAGCTAATCCAAGGCTTGGGGCTCTACTGTGTTGCAATAGTACTATATTCCAATTTCACTCTCGAATAATCATGGGAATCCTGAATACAATACTTTATATATGTTGCTTATATAACCTATTATGTAATCGATGTGATTTTCAAATAAATTTAGAAAAAATTTTATAAGTTGAGATGATATACAAATACAAAACGGTTGAAGCAAACATAAGTATGGTGAAGATAAAATCGAGTGTGACTAATAGGAAGCCCATTAGCCAATCTCTTGACAACAAGTTGAATGATCTTATTTTCAGGTTACTAGACGAAAAAACGCTAGAGAAACAAAGGAATACGACAGAAGACGATGATGAGTACTCGACAGTGGCATTAGCAAGAGATTTGAAGGTAAATGAGTTATTGACATTTGTACAAATGAAAGATCTATCTTTGCAAAGAGTTAAAAAGGTTGCACTGGAGAAGAATCTGGAAAAAGTCTTAAAAGCAATTCAAGAAGATGAGCAACGTGAAATGGAAAGCTTTAACAATGCCGATTACAATGGCCTACAGGACCATGATAGTGATTTCGACGATGTTAACATGGACGATCTAATGGACGTTCCAGAAAACAATACCATGAACAAAAGTGTTGTGAATTTGTGGAATCTCAAATCAGAATCAACTTCAGCGTCAACACCAAATGAAGATCAACCAAAAGAACAGTCTTCAGCTGAACCATCGCTGGAGAAGTTGACAGATCCTGAAGACAAGAAGTTGTCCAAAAGAAGATCAAAAGATTCATCAAAGCCATCAAAAAGACAAAAAAGTATGTACAATTTTTATCCAGGGTTGAGTTTCTGATTTCCTTTTACTAACAGCACAGTAGATAAAGACAGAACGCCGCCAACTTCTACATTGTCATCGTTAGGTGGTATGGACGATGTCATTGCTCAACTAATGGAACTAGTAGGTATGCCAATTTTGCATCCTGAAATCTATTCATCGACGGGTGTTGAACCACCAAGAGGTGTTCTGTTACATGGCCCACCGGGATGTGGTAAGACAACGATTGCAAATGCATTAGCTGGCGAATTAAAGGTTCCATTTATTTCAATATCCGCACCCTCTGTCGTGAGTGGAATGTCAGGGGAAAGTGAGAAGAAAATCAGAGATTTGTTTGAAGAAGCGAAATCATTAGCACCATGTCTAATATTTTTCGATGAAATTGATGCAATAACACCAAAGAGAGATGGAGCACAAAGAGAGATGGAAAGAAGAATAGTTGCACAACTGTTAACCTCAATTGATGAACTGAGCTTTGAAAAAACTAACGGAAAACCTGTAATTATTATTGGTGCTACAAATAGACCAGATTCTTTAGATCCAGCGTTGAGAAGAGCCGGTAGATTTGATCGAGAGATCTGTTTAAACGTTCCAAATGAAATTTCAAGATTGAATATATTAAAAAAAATGACCTTGAATTTGAAGATTGATGGTGAACTGAATTTTGTGAAGCTAGCTAAGATGACTCCAGGTTATGTTGGTGCAGATTTAAAGGCGTTAACAAGTGCTGCTGGTATTGCTGCGATTAAGCGTATATTTGAATCGTTGACAGACGATAATGATGAAAATAGCATGGAGATTGATAGCGTTAAGCTATCAACTATACAGAAGTTTTTAATCAAACATCCAAGTCCTTTAACTTCAGAGCAGTTGTTACCGTTATCAATAACTTACGAGGATTTTTTAACCGCATTACCAACTATTCAGCCTACTGCTAAAAGAGAAGGGTTTGCTACTGTTCCGGACGTCACATGGTCGAATGTTGGTGCTTTATCTAAGATTAGAATCGAATTGAACATGGCAATTGTCCAACCTATTAAACGTCCAGAGATCTATGAAAGAGTTGGTATCACGGCACCTGCAGGTGTTTTATTATGGGGACCACCGGGATGTGGTAAAACATTATTAGCAAAAGCAGTCGCCAATGAATCTCGAGCAAATTTTATAAGTATCAAAGGTCCTGAACTTTTAAATAAGTATGTCGGTGAAAGTGAAAAAGCAATAAGACAAGTATTTTCAAGGGCAAGAGCATCAATTCCATGTGTTATATTTTTTGATGAGTTGGATGCTTTAGTTCCAAGAAGAGATGCATCGTTGTCAGAAAGTTCTTCAAGGGTTGTTAATACACTGTTAACAGAATTGGATGGTTTGAATGAACGAAAAGGAATATTTGTTATTGGTGCTACAAACAGACCAGATATGATTGATCCCGCGATGTTGAGACCTGGTAGACTAGATAAAACGTTATTCATTGAATTACCAAATGCATTAGAAAGAATTGAGATTTTAAAAGCCGTCATCAAATCAAATGGAACACCCATCGATTCATTTGTTGATTTATCTACTATCTCACATGATGAGAGATGCAGAAATTTTTCGGGTGCTGATCTAGCTGCTTTAGTACGAGAGGCTGGTGTATTAGCATTGAAAAAAAAGTTTTTCAAAAAAATCGAGAATTTTGATATCGAAGAAAACGATGATGTCTTTGCCGATAATATTGAAAACAACACAATTGTTGTGACGAAGGAAGATTTTGAAAATGCTTTGAATGGTGTCAAGCCGAGTGTAAATGATAGAGACCGTGCTAAATACGATCGTTTGAATAAAAGAATGGGCTGGTCTATTGATAAAGATGAATCTAAAGATGAATGATTTTATGATTTGTATAATAATATAAAGTGTACTACAACAACTAAGAGAATTTCTATATATATTACAATTAACCCCTTTGACCTCTTCTAATTAGATTTTTACGAATTTTCCAGACTTTGTCGTTGATACCGTTTTTTTCAAAACTTATAAATGGAATTTTCTCTTTTTCTGATTTATACAATTTTATCAAGTCGTTTGGACATAACTCCCAAATCGGTGTTTCTGTTTTACCTCTGACAAGAATCAATTCCCAGTTTTCATCATCACTTGTATTCTGCTCACTGACAGTTTTTCTTAATAATTTTTGTTCGTGTTTCGGAATATAGATATTTAAGAATTTTTCAATTTCATTGATTGAATGAATTAGACCCAATGACAAAAACTGTGAGTTCTTGGAAGTCACATTTTTGTTGAAATCATCTGTAGTTATATATGGTAATTTTTCTTTATTCTGCAAATTGATCTCATCTAGGTTATTAATTGCATAAACAGCCACTATAGTGCCTTCAAGACAGTCTTTTAAATCCTCAAAATTTAAGCCATAGGTTTCCAATATTGTGAAAGCTTTGACACCAGATTCACCATACGAGATCTGCAAAGGTTTTGTTAATAGCAAAGGTTCGTCAAAGTTGAATTTGAAATCATTGACTTTATGAAAATATGATAAATTTTTAACAATCCTCAATTGTGATGATGAATACTTTGAAAAGTTCGAGAAAACACCCTCTAAGTTCAGAATTTTAAAATCACCTAGTTTGTTGAGCTCATCAAAACTTGATCCGTTATTGTTAGTGTTATTACTTCCTTGAGAATGTAGGTAAACAACATGAGTAGGCTTAACCTGTTCAATTAAATTTTTCAACAAAGTTAGACCAAACCCTTTTACCCAACCTGGTGTATTTATCAGAATAGATTCGTTTTTTACTCGTCCATCGTTGTCATAATCACTGATTAGATCATTAACTAACTCGAAGTATCTATTTGGTTGATCTTTTGGAGATGTGTATCCGATATAATGGTCTTTAACCTGTAACGGTGAAGTTAATGATAAGTGGTTGCCAAATTGATAGTCAATATGTTTCGATAATGATATTGAGTCCGGTTTAGAATATTCTGGTTGCCCAGGATCTAAATCCAAAATGTTTATTGGAACTATAGCGTTTCTATGAATAAAATTTTGCAATAGTAACTTCAACAATGTTGATTTTCCAGAATTTTTATTTCCTATGATTAAGACTTTCATTAATTTTGAATCCTCGTCGTTGTCGTACTCATCTGTTAGCTGCTCAATTACGCTTATCCAATGTTTAAAATTGATAACATTAATACCATTCTCTGGTTTTAAAACAATAGAAAAAGTGTGCTCATCAAACGCTAACTCAAACTCATTCAATATTTTTAATTGATCATCTGTATAATTACTAAAATTGAAAAACAAATTCTTGAATAAAGGACAGATGTGATTTATGTTTTCCAGACCAGTCTTAAAGTTCGTAATTTTCACAACAGACTTGTAGTCTGGTGTAAATAAATGTTCATTTTGTTTATTTTTAAAATCTGATGTCTTCAACATGTCGGTCACTTGAGTTGATGATATTAAAGGTAAGGAGTTCGAAACCGGATTCAAAAACTTTAGCTTATCACTTGATGAATGATATATAACATTGTTAATATTTATGGCACCTCTTTGAATAACTAACTCAAACTGGCCTTTTATGATTAGGTTTTCATTATTTTTCAACCCAACAATTATGGAATCATCACAATAGATTAAGTTATCGTCGTCAGGTTTAAAATTCGAAAAAATGTATCTTTCTTGAATTGGTTGAGATACAACAGAAACAGAAATCTCTGGATCTGGAGTGCAAATCGTGATGTTCATTTGAGATTCAGACTCTTCATCTGATGAGTTCAGTTCATATAGAGGTATTTCATCGTCTTGAATAGCCGCAAAGGCTTACAGGGTTAGTATTTCTTTGTTCTGTACTCGGTTAATCTCTCTTAAAAAAGGAACATACCACTCTTTGACATTTTCTGTATCACAAACTTGTTTATAAAGGTATTGATATCTACCATAATTATTTTGTAATATAAGCTTCTAATGAAAAATCACTGATCATGTGATTAATCAAAAAAACATCACCTGATTGAATATAAACTATACATTTAGCATTGACATGACAGACACTCAAAAACGACAAGGTAGAGTCAAGTTCCGACGTATTTTGTTCACTTCTTTGAAACTTTGGAGAATACGGTGCTCATTGAAAAAGCTCATTTCACCGTCTTTACAAAAAAATCTATTCGATTCTAGGCTGTTTCGTGGTTTTGGCTATTCAGATTCGAAGAGAACTTTTTACATCCGATGGTTCTGTTCAAAATGTCTGTCGCAAGAGTCACAGAACATAAACTATTCACTTCACTAAAATGCAGACAGTCTTGCAGATCAATATAACATGGGCATTTGTATTATATGTGACTGCACAGTGAGTAAACTTGAAAATATACAATACTAGACAGATTTATATTGACTTCATGAGAATTTATTTGTATATAGTAAAGTGAGCGCATGATGAGATTCTAGGTGATTCATACAAATGCAACAATACCCACCTTTTCATAGTTATGTGGCTTTCTCTAGATCTTTTAAGTTAATAGAGTCAGTAACTGTTGCAAAACCACCTGCTTCGTTTTCATTGACCGAAGCAAAAGGTATATACATGTGTTGGTCTTACTTTGATGAATTGTGCAATGGTTTCTTCTCTGCCGTAGAGCACAGCCTTCTTATAAGGTTCTCCAAAGTATATGTATACTGCTGTTATAATGCAAAACCTCATAGAAAATCGCAGACAATTAGAAATAGTAATGCTGCTCTCTTCTTGCTGTCGTTGATGTCGCTGGTGTCGCTGTCGCTGGTGTCGCTGTTGCTCTAACCATATAGTCCCACAAGGTAACAGACACCCTTCTTACCATTCAAAATGATCACCACCATCCAGCAAATAGTGGTAAAACAACCTGTCAGTACCTAGTCTAAATAAACCACTACACAGTCTGCTTTGCCCTCTAATCACTGCTATGATCGTTATTACTGTTATTATTCTTCCTTCATCCCCCATTCCCCCAACACAAACATCCTTACACCACACAGTAATGTAGAATTCCGGTAGTCGGATATCACATTGATCACGTGACGTTTTTCAAAACAAGAAAATCAGTTGACTAAATTTGTCCAATCAGCAATTTTTTAAAACATCCCAAAACTGAAATAGCTTGAAAAATAGTTTCTTCATCTTGAATTGTTTTACTTTCACAAAACACAAAACATAAATAATGTCAGACTCAGCTACTCCTTTAAAAACCGTTGGTTTCGATTCAAGATTCCCAAACGTTAACCAGACCAAACATTGCTGGCAATCATACGTTGATTACCACAAGTGCATCAATGCTAAAGGTGAAGATTTCGCTCCATGTCAAGTTTTCTTTAAAACTTACTCTTCATTATGTCCTGTCGATTGGGTCGAAAAGTGGGATGGCCAAAGAGGTATGTTTGTTATTTTGCGTGGCAGGAGTTTCAATTACTAACGTGAGGTACAGAAGCTGGTAACTTTGCTGCTGACTTGAAAGCATAGGTATACATTCAATATAAGATACAATCACATTATTTCTGCTCTTGTTGCCACTACTGATATTACTATTTATTCATTCGGGTTTTTCCGCTTTCAGTTACTCACTAAAATTCCAATCCAAACAGTCAGTGAATATACTACAACATTTTTTGAGACCCATAAAATGCGTACACTTGGTAAATCTATATGTAGTCAACAGTGCTCAGGAACTCTCGCTACCAGAAATCATCTTCAATGTCAGAGTGTTTCTTCTCGTTGCTAGCTTTCTCAATCTCTTCCCTTGTAAATAGATCATCATACAGCGATTCCTGTCTTTTTTTCTCCTCAAGAACTCTCAGTTTTTCTTCTTTCTCTATCAGAAGCTGTTCTTGTCTAGCCTTCAACAACTTGTCAACATGTAACTTGTCTCTGTGCAACTTTGAGTCGATCAAATGCTGTTTGCCCAAAATCTCTAGTTTCGTCTTGTTCAACCTATTGATTATCTGATTCTTTCTTTCCCGAACATGTATCTTCTTGACTTTCTTTAAGTTCTTAAATGACACTTCCCCTTCAACCATATCCTTGGTCTTCTTGAGATTCGACCACGGTGTGTAAATAACAGTTACGTTATCTCTTTTATTCCCGGCAATTGAATTAGCTTTAGTCAACTGCGCGCAATCTAGTGTAATGTTAGGTCAGCTTCGAACCGCAAAAATTTAGCAAAAATCTAACGTACCCTCTAGGATATCCTCAGGAATATCCTCCCATGATTCACCAATCTCCAACCTCAAATACACATGAGCACTACTCAGATTATCAACATGGAACCACACATCCTCACCAAACCCATATTTTATCAAATCTTCGTTCTCATATTTATCCTTTCCCATATACACAAACCGTGGATCCTGGTCATGAGATCCATCAGATCCAACTGACTGAAAATAGTAAACCATTCTGTCGAGTATTGTCAGATCGAGAGTAAAGTAAGAGTATAAGTTAAAAAATGTTTTCATTTCGGTAAGAACACACATTCGGTGACACGTTTCTAGATGACAGAAATATTTCACGCGTGTTTCCCATATTATTTTACCATTTCTCTTCAAAGTTTGTTATAATTTTAACAATTCTTGGTATATTTGCCAACCTGATCCTCTCACATAGCAGCAGATCATGTCTATTCCGTTCCCAGATATAGATCCATATGAAACGCTGAAAGTTTCAAACACGTCAACGTTACAGGAGATCAGAAAGTCGTACAGGAAGTTATGTCTGC
The DNA here is from genome assembly GCA_030572875.1 of Wickerhamomyces kurtzmanii. Taxonomy (NCBI): domain Eukaryota; kingdom Fungi; phylum Ascomycota; class Saccharomycetes; order Phaffomycetales; family Wickerhamomycetaceae; genus Wickerhamomyces; species Wickerhamomyces kurtzmanii. Next base: position 7,348 of record JAJMCJ010000010.1, on the reverse strand, counting down.
TACATCATCCAGATAAACAGGTAAATGAGTCTGAGTCCAAGCAACGAGAGTCGAAATTGGAGTTTGAAAAAATCCAGTTCTCATATTTTATTTTATCTGATACAGAGAAAAGGAAGCATTATGATGAAACTGGGTCGCTGGAGGGATCGATTTCACCAAGTGAATTTGACTGGAAAAACTACTTCAATAACCTGAAAATCATCAATTTGAATAATTTGGAAGAGCTCGTTGCAAGAGACAAGGTGCAGTATCAAAACAGCGAAGAAGAAACTGGTGATCTGATTGAATCCTACAATGCCTCAAAGGGAAATATCATTGAGATTTTTGAAAGTTTGCCACATTTAGAGTTGAGTACTGACGAAGATCGCATACTTGACAAAATAGACGAATTAATTGGAGAGAAGGTTTTGAAATCTACGAAAAACTATAAAAACTATCTGAAGAACAGTGACAAAATAAAACAAAAATATCTAAGCTCGATAGGGAAGGAAGCAGAAGAAGCGGAGCTAGAACTATCGAAGATCAGATCCAAGAACAAGTTTGATAGTGAGGACGACCTAAAGAAATTGATTCAATCAAAACAGAGTGGAAGACTGGATAATTTGATTAAAAACTTAGAGTCAAAATATGTTGATAAAAAGTCCAAAGCAAAAGTGTCGAAAAAAAAATCAACAAAAAGGAAAGAGTATGAACTCAATGACGATGAGTTTGAAAGAATACAGAAAGAGCTACTTAAGAAATAATAAAACGATGTATTTAAAGACAAGATGGATGAATCTAAGAAACCTGTAAATAAATAACCAAATTAGGAAGTTATGGCCACCCTCGTATATTCCCCGGATATTGTCCGTTTATCCTAAGTCATGTTTTTTGTTATAAATTCCTTTTGAATTTTACTTTTCTTCTTTCTTTTGTTTTTTCTTTTACAAAGTTATAAAAAAATAAACTAATAATGTCAGCTCAAGACGAGGATCTCTTAATGATTCCTGGACCAATTTTGGTTTCAGAAGCAGTTTTAAAAGCACAAGGAATTCAATCGTTAGCTCATACTTCTCCACAATTTATCAAAATTTTTCAAGAAGTTTTGATAAATTTACGTAAATTGTTTCAGTCTACAAATTCTAAGGATCAAGCAATCGTTCTTTCAGGCTCTGGAACACTAGGTTGGGACGTTGTTTCTTCTAATGTCATTTACCCAAACGACGAAGTTTTAGTTTTATCAACTGGGTTTTTCTCAGACTCATTTGCTGACTGTTTAACTGTTTATGGTGCTAGAGTTACAAAATTGACAGCTTCGCCAGGAGATATTGTGCCTTTTGATGATATTGAAAAAGCGTTGTCAAGCACAACATTTGCTGCTGTTACAATTACTCAAGTTGATACATCAACAGCAGTACTAGCCGATGTTGAGAGAATTTCAAAAATTGTTAAAAAACTCTCTCCAGAAACATTGATTATTGTTGATGGTGTCTGTTCAGTTGCTGTTGAAGAATTGAAATTTACTGAATGGGGTCTGGATGCTGTCGTTTCTGCATCACAAAAAGCAATTGGTGTTGGATCGGGACTTTCAATAAACTTTTTCTCTGAACGTGCACTGGAAAGATCGTCATCAAGACCTGTCCAATCGTCGTATTTTGCGTCGTTGAAGAAATGGGTTCCAATTATGATAAACTACGAAGCTGGAAAACCATCCTATTTTGCGACTCCATCAATTGGATTGGTCAATGGTTTGAAAGCTTCATTAGAAGAGATCTTATCAGAACCATTGTCTTCAAGATTCAAGAAACATGAAGAAACATCTACTTTTTTCAAAAATGAACTAAGAAAACTAGGACTGAAACTGGTTTCCAAGCAGGAAAATGAAGCACATGGTTTGACTGCAATTTACTTCCCTGAGGGGATCACTGGCGGCGAGCTACTGCCTCTGATAGCATCAAAGAAAATTGTAGTTGCCGGTGGTATTCATAAAGATATTAAAGATAAATACTTCAGAGTTGGTCATATGGGTATTTCAGCAATCGATCCAACTAGAAATGATGTTGAAACTGTGTTAAATGCAATCAAATCATCTTTAATTCAATTGAATTATAAAAACTCAAGTAATTGAATTTAGAAAATCACCGAATGCTATACTGCGTCTGTTACCAATACGCATGTCCTTGAGCTTCCTTCAACCTTCTTATATATAATACATATTCATATACATATACATATACATATACATATATATATATATATATATATATTTATTTATTATAGTATTTGTCGTGAAACAATTTTTCGTATGCTTTAATAATTCCTTTTTGAATGCAACCTGCTTGTTATCATTCTCACATAGATTTTTGGCTCGAACATCTTCTGTTTCTGTCCTAAACACGACGGCGACACCAGGTGTAGCTGCATTCATAAAACAGCTGCGAGCTCGTCCGAGATCAGAAGCGAGTAAACTTTTGAGTATTTTCAAGTTAAACAAGCATTCCAAAGCTGGAAAGTGTCACAAGGATTTCTTACTATTCGTCTTGTGCTGTAATAGGTAAGTGCTGCAATTTGGGTATGTGTCCCTTACTGATTTCCACCGAGTTTAAGAAACCGCAATTTAGAGATTATGACAAATATCGAGTTTGCGGTTTACTTTGCAACGAGGGTATTATATGTATTATCTTCCTGAAAGTATTACTCCTTCAACTGATACCAGTGTATTCTACAGAATCTTTCAACTCTCTGTAGAATTTAAGGGTTCGCAAAGTTTACGCCTACATTACATCTCAAAATGACTTTTAATCTTGAAGAAATTTTTCTTTCAGGATTACTAGGACCCCTGGTTCTATTGGATTCGTTGGTCATGTCAAAAAACGTGGATATTTTGGACAGCAATATCCACTCATATCAGAGTCCAACCCAGTCTACATACATTGAAACTTCTGGAACCAGGCCTTCAAAGCATTTTTATCAAGATCTTTATCTGTATTCCATATCGCTGTTCATGCCACCTTTGCCTGTGCTTATCAAGCTGAACTACACGTTTTACAGTCGCCATTTCATAATCAATCTGGTATGTTGTACGCTGTTTTTGTGGTTATGCTACCCATTGTGTGTTTTACATTGCTGGTATATTATATCCACCAGGAGCAGTGCTATCGAGACCAATCAACCTCACCGTTATACAGACCAGCATGACGATGTACAGTACATTTACCGTTCCAGTTCTCGTTTGAACTTGAAGAATGAACTAGCTTAGCTGGACTTTTATCTTAAAGCATTAGTATTGTTGTTGAAGCTATGATGATGATGATGATGGTGATCGCCATTACTTTTCATTAATCCGAGCACTGCATGACTCCGGAGATTATATGTTCAATTCACTTTGTGAATGAATAGTCTCCTGGTCTTTGAGTACGACTGTATTGACCCAAGTAAAGAATCATAGCTGTGCTGAAGAAGGTTCTTGACTACGTATCTCGAAGTGTATATAAGTCGGTTGTCTTGATGACTCGTTCTGGATTTCCCTGTAATTGTCATGATATAGAGTGAAAATGACTTGGATCAACTCGGTCAATTTTTGAATCGAAGATCCATTGAAAAAATAAAAAAAAAAGACTACGAATACTAAAATACCCTAAACATCCACTGATATATACAATCAGTGTTTGTTCCCATATTAAGACCATTTTCCTGTTTCCAGCTAGCAAACGAGTCCAGGCTCAGGCAGAAAAAGAGAAAGAATCAGAGTCTATTTTCGATAATTTCGAGATTTTATTAGGTAGGGTTATCGATTTATAAAATTTTTTTCAACTACTTAAACAATCCTATCTGACAAGTATTTTCTTTTTTTTTACATATATACTGTTTTAAATAGTATATATATATAAGATAATTACTTTACCTATCATCATGCCATATGCTTTACCAGAATCCCATAGATCTATGGTTGAAGGTCATCTTAAAGATACCGATCCAGAAGTTGAACAAATCATCAAAGATGAAATTGACCGTCAAAGACATTCAATTGTTTTAATTGCTTCTGAGAATTTTACCTCGACTTCAGTTTTCGATGCTTTAGGTACTCCAATGTGTAACAAATACTCAGAGGGTTACCCAGGTGCTAGATACTACGGTGGTAATGAACACATTGACAGAATGGAACTGCTGTGTCAGAGTCGTGCTCTAACTGCATTCAACGTTACCAGTGATAAATGGGGTGTTAATGTTCAGACACTATCTGGTTCTCCAGCCAATCTACAAGTTTACCAGGCCATTATGAAACCACACGATCGTCTTATGGGTCTAGATTTACCACACGGTGGTCATTTATCACACGGTTACCAAACAGATACTAGAAAGATCTCTGCAGTTTCTACTTATTTCGAAACCATGCCTTACAGAGTTGATTTAGAAACCGGATTAATTGATTACGATATGCTAGAAAAAACCGCTGTTTTATTCAGACCAAAAACCATTGTTGCTGGTACTTCTGCTTATTGTCGTTTGATCGACTACAAGAGAATGAGAGAAATTGCTGATAAAGTTGGTGCTTACTTAGTTGTCGATATGGCTCATATTTCTGGTTTAGTTGCTGCTGGTGTTGTCCCATCTCCATTTGAATACGCTGATATCGTTACAACAACTACCCACAAATCTTTAAGAGGTCCAAGAGGTGCTATGATTTTCTTTAGAAGAGGAGTCCGTTCAATAAATCCAAAAACTGGTAAAGAAATTTTATACGATTTAGAAAACCCAATTAATTTTTCTGTTTTCCCAGGTCATCAAGGTGGTCCACATAACCATACCATTGCTGCTTTGGCAACTGCTTTGAAACAAGCTCATACTGAAGATTTCAAAATCTATCAAGAGCAAGTTTTAAAAAACGCAAAGGCTTTAGAAGTTCAGTTCAAAAAATTAGGTTATAAATTGGTTTCCGATGGAACTGATTCACATATGGTTCTTGTTTCACTACGTGATAAAGGTATCGATGGTGCTAGAATTGAAACAGTTTGTGAAAACATTAACATTGCATTGAACAAAAACTCAATTCCTGGTGACAAATCTGCTTTAGTTCCAGGTGGTGTTAGAATTGGTGCTCCAGCTATGACCACAAGAGGTTTAGGTGAAGACGATTTTACTAAAATTGTTAACTACATCGATATTGTTGTTAAGTATGCCAAAAAGGCTCAATCTGAATTACCAGCTGACGCAAACAAATTGAAAGACTTCAAAGCTAAAATCGCTCAAGGTGATGAATACTTAACTGCATTAAAAACCGAAATCTCAAACTGGGCTGGTGAATTTCCACTCTCTGTCTAATAACTGAAGAGTCTTGTTTCACTTTCGGTTCTTTCTAGTTGCCTGCTTTTTTTCTCAATATTTTTGTATAGGATATTTTCAACAAATGGTTATTATTAATTATTCACTTTATGTTAAACACATACGGTCACTTTTTTTTTCTTTATTTTTCTGTTTAATTCAATTACTTTTTTAATTAGTTATCTTAAAGAATTGTAGTACAAACACAATCACGAGATTTCCAAGATCAAGTTGCTACATTTCATAGGAGTGAGAGAGCTATTGGTATGACTTTGCGAAAGACAAAATTGACCAAGGTGCCCAATGAGTGCTTAACAATCTCAAGATGAAGTAATAACCTTGGTGAACATATTTTTTACTATTCAAAATCACAATGAAGCTCACCAAAATGTTGCAACAAGCACAAAATGAAAAAAAACCTTTTCAACACTGGACTTATTTCAGTTTTCCATTTGCAAGTCACGGAGGCTACACTTGGATTGCCAAACAGGATTACCACTCAAGAGGAAGAATCTGAGATCCTTATCGTTTAATCCTTGAAGCAAATAATAATAGCAAATAATAATGATGTTAATTCTATCCTTACACCTTAACAAATTCATACTTTCAGCAATTAAAATCTGTTCCTCGTGGCCCAATGGTCACGGCGTCTGGCTACGATATAAGTAGTTACTTCTGCAACCAGAAGATTCCAGGTTCGACTCCTGGCGGGGAAGATTTTTTTGACAAAATGTCAAATTTCATTTTCAGTCAAGATGAGGTAGAGGTGCTCTTACAATGAACAATGGTCAGGCAATAATCACCTTATATTATTTATTTGAGTAATAACATAGATTCACTTGAGATCAAATTTCTGATCTAGAGTGGGTTTGGCTTCTTGAATTGGTAATATTTTTTCTTAATAAAAATACCTCAAAGAAGGATTCCAAAAGGATCAACTGAACACTTCTGAACAAGTGCTTTTCATATATAATATAGTAAATTGCTCTTTTGCCATCTAAGTTAAACCATTATATGTCTTATTAATGTCGTTTAGTAGCGCGTTCCCACTTTACCAATACGGTAACTAGAAGCTCGGGAAAAGTGAAAAATATAGACTCATCGTGCGGCTGAGAGGAAGACTTTTTAACTTGAATGGCAACTTATATATAAATAAATGAATTTCTCGCTTTGCTGCTGAAAACTGTTATATGCGAGTATATAAGTTGATAAATATCAGAAACGAAAATGTCTTCTTTAGCGAATCCAGTTGCGTCAACTGTTCTATCTACTATAGGAACTGTATTTTGGTGTACGCAATTAATACCACAAATATACAGAAATTATAAGAAAAAAAACTGTGAAGGTTTACCAATTATTATGCTTATTCTATGGGCTTCCAGTGGTGTTCCATTTTCCATATATTTTGTTTCTATTAAGTCCTCAATCGCTGTTCAAGTTCAACCTCAAGTGTTCACTGCTTTGTCGCTTATTACATTGGCTCAAGTCTTGTACTATCCACCGGTATCTAAACCTGTACGTAAAGTGATTTTCATCGTTGGTGGTTTTTTGATTATTGCGTTAGGTTTAGAAATAGGATTCATTATTCCACTGATGAGAATTTACGCAAATGGAGTTAAATGGCCTTCTCTAATATTTGGTATTTTAGCATCTATTTTATTAGCACTGGGTTTAATTCCTCCATATTTTGAACTTTATAAGAGAAAAGGAAGGGTTATCGGAATTGACTTTAGATTCCTTGGCATGGACTTGTCAGGTGCTATCTTTTCAGCTATCAGTTTGATTTTCAATGCTGGTGATATAGATATAATGGGATTGGTTCTATACCTAGTATGTGCATTTTTAGAAATTGGTATTATTGTCAGTCACATCGTCTGGTGGTTGAGATTCGGTAGAAAACTATCAAAAAAGAAAGATTTAGAAAATTGTGATTTGGACACTGGCGATTCAAATTGTACTGTAACGGTCGACTCAAATACTGAAGATGATACAATTGAGAAAAATGGTGAGAAGATTGAAGATTTCAATGAAGATTGCGAAGAAGATT